>VXBL01006671.1:3613678-3684840 GCA_013400195.1 Aramus guarauna | reverse complement strand
AAAAAAAGACAACTACAACCTCTTTAAATAGATAATTTATTTTTTTTTCCCCCTCTCTTTTTCTCCTACCTTTTCCCCATGTCTCTTTTCGATCGCTCGCAGTTTTGGACGGGATGGTTTGCCTTCTGCTGGATTTGTCCAAAATTCATTCATGCCTCGCGGCCTCCCGGCCGATTACGCTTTTTTAATGATGCCGTTTAGGAAGCGGGGCGCGTAACCAGCCCTGCTTTTAGGGCAAGGTTTGTATTTCATGGCAACACAAAACCAAGGGGGCTTTGCCGGCCGGCTGCTGGGGCATGCTCAGGGGGGTTGCAATAGTTGCAGCTCTTTATACCCCATAGTTTTAATATTCTATTTTTTGTGTGTGCTTCATGTTCTCCACACCATATAAGGAACTGTAACCTTGATTACCACAAGATGATTCCAAATATATGGAGTCATACTTTTCAGCTTTCTCATTATTTGCTTCAAAATGAGACCCATGGTGCCCCTCCGCCTCCAAGTGGCTGGAATGCTGCGAGGTTCTTCTGTCATTACAGCTGGGGCCGCTCGCAGAAGCGCTTTTCTGGGATTTGTGCGCATTAATGCTATCTATAATTAAATTCTGAGCTTTGGAGTGGTTTTAAATCTTTTTGTGTGACTTCTGCTTTGGTTATTATGATTTCTTTATCGGTTGACTTGAAATTGGAAATAAAAAAAATATTTGTAGCTTCTTGGGGAAGTTTTCTAAAGAGTTGTCTCTTGGTTTCTTTCTGTTCAAGTCTTACACTACATTTTGAGGTTCATTTCCAATATAAATCAGGTTCTGAATGAGGTCCTTATATCTGAGAAGTGACATGCAGAATTTCATTACAGGAATATCGTATGTGAGGTGTTTGAGATGTGTTTACACGCAATACAGTGTTCTCATAATTATACCAGTAATATTTATTACTATCTCTACTGTATTTGTACTATCTCTGTGTGCCTGTCTCTAAAGGCTTTTTCTTAATTTGCTTTGTTAAGTAGTTAAAGTAATTGCAAAGGTTTTGATGGCTTTTTTTTTTTTCTCTCCCCTTATCTGGTTTTGTTTAGGGGGAGAAAAGAGCTGTGCCTTTCTGAGTATTTTTAAATTATCCAGTAACGTGTTTGTGGCATGTCTCCTATGGCCACCTTAACGGCAAAAACTCCACCTTTGCAAATCCCAGAAAATACCATTATATCTTTAAAAGCAAAACAGAAAGTCTACTAATGTCCCTGTGTACATACATCATATATTTCTCCACTTGAATACCCTTTTACAGAAAGCATTGTATCTTTGTACTAATCCTGTGACTCTGGCTTCAGCATAGACAAAATAGCTAAAGAAAGAATTTACCAAATAGTTAAGTGTTTAGCTTTTAGGAAGCTGTTGCTGAATAGCCTAAAGGATTATGGCAAGGACTTAAAGTAGAAGCAAAGCATGTTCTGTTCTAAGAAATAAAAAATACATTCTTGTTTATAAACACTATTAATGTTGAGTTAAATTTCAGCTTGAAACTACTTTAGGGAGCTTTGAGTTAGTTTTGTAGTCCTGAGAGGGTATAAATAAATAAACAAAAATCTGCTGGGCATTTGCACAGTTTGGTCTTTAGGAAGATAAGTAACCAAATGCTAATTTCTTTGTGGACGTAGAGACCTGAATTGTGAAGACTGTTTTAGAGATGATTGGGGTAAAAAGGACTTTAATTCTTAGTAAGATCTTGGTAATTCTTAGTAATATTCTGGTTAATTCTTAGTAATATCTTGATAAAAACGCATGACTCAGAGGAAATGAAAATTCCATTTCCACTGACTCAAGGGACTCTGGGCAATTAACTTACTCCCTATGTGCCTTGATTTTTCCCTACCTTTAAAATAGGGTTAACGTAAGGTGTGCGTTTCACGATGCGATGGTAGAGGCAGGAAATGCAGCATGAATGAAGGCAAGCAGGAGTTGTGAGTATGATTTACTGTCTGTAAAATACCTTCAGGCTTTCAGAGGCAAGAAACTTCACAAATACGGAGTCCCAGTACTGCTGTTGAGGGTTGTAAGTTACAAACAAATGTTGTATTTAGCTGGGATTGAAATTTGGAATTCTTGATTTGCAGTGTCGTACTGACACTAAAGATGAGATCTTAATGTTTTTTGAGAGAGACATTTTGTGTACAAATTCAGGTTATGACTTGACAAAAAAATCTGATCGACGTAAAACTCTTCAAATATAGGCGTGTTGTCAGTTTGAAGAGGCCTTTCCAGTGTTGTTCTAGACTGAAAACAAAAGCTCTTCTTCACAAAGCCAAAAAAAAAAAAACCAAACCCAAAAAAACCCCAACAACTTGTCTGTCAACCATTTCGTCAGATCACAAAGAGTAAAATTTCAAGTCAGTGTTTATTGAAAAGACTGTCAGCAAATGCTCAGGGAAAGGCAGTCTGATTTCCCCCTCCCCGTCCCTCCCCAAACGCTGAAGCCGTGTGGTTAAAATGTTCTACACCTTTTCAGTGGGAAAAAATGAGTGCAGGCTGCAGTTCTTAGTCTGGCAGCAGCATTGTTCATTCAGGAAATTCCCCCCACATAGGGATATAACACTTCTCTCTGTGTGAGAGAGAACTCCAGAATAAATGGGTATATATCTTGATCTGAAAATTGTGACATGGTTTTGACATACTAGACTTATTAAAAATTTGGTAAGAATTGGGGATATGTGTATGACTTAATTCCTTTGTCCCGTAGGAGCTAAGGAAAGCTTCTGTGTCTGTCTCTGTGTGAAGTCTGCCTCTTAATTGCACCCTTTAAAATTAATGGCAGTTGTTTCTTCACAAAGACGACACATTTTTTATTTCAGATTGTTTAAAATTTTTCTTAATATCTTTCATTTTAATATCCCAGGGACGCATCTGCTGCTGTCCTTGAGATGCTCCTTCTCCAGTCTTGCTGACTACAAATGACCTAAAGTCATCTTTTTTTGTTTGGGTTTGCTTTTGGTTGTTTTTTTTTCTTTTTTTCTTTTTTTTTTGGGGGGGTGGGGGGAGGGGGGAGTGTGTGTGTTTGTTGTTTTAACATGTGTCATAGCAGTATCTGTGTTTTATAACACAGGCAAAAGTGCCTTGTACTAAGTGACAGTATTTTGCAGAGCAATAACTGATCCTCTTACTTAGTCATGTCCAGAATCTGGCCCTAAGTGAGAATTGGCAGCGATGCTGAATGAATTACTTGCTTTCTGGAAAATAGCTTTCCCATATAATCTCTGGGAAAATTTTACAGAGGAAGAAAACCTGACTTTGTAACTTGGTGCAAGACTTGCTCGCAGTATAAAATTTGGTTTCGTGGTTTGACAGTTTTATTTCAATTATTTCACCAAGGTCACTTTTCTTTCTCCCTTGAAATTCAGTGCTGACATAGCAGATGGGCATATCTCCAGTAGACTCAGAACAATCTATAACAGCAGCGATTTCAGCACACAGAGTAATGCTGAAATGGCCTCGCTTGTGTTTTGGGTAGAGCATAACAAGAATTAAAAATAGAAACTAATGATGGTGAATTTGTTTTTATTTTGAATTCGACTTTGTTCTCATCTGACTTAGTTATTAGTTTAATTTACTGGATAAATTATTTGGTCTTGACTAGCACTGACTTGGAGGTCTCTGACCATAGTGTATTGATCTTTTCTGAACTCTCATGCTCCCGCTGTTGCTCCTTATTTTAGATGTATCAGGCCGGATCGAATTTCTGCTACTCTTTTCTCCTTACAGACACATTTATTTTTCAGTTGAACAACTGAAAGAATGATCCCATTTCTTTCTTTGAGCAAAAAATCAAACTGGTTTTTAAAGTCTTTGGCCCTTTCTGAAGTTGCTAGAGCAGACTTTTATGACAAGGCACATGCACAGGAGGAAATCTTCATTTCACGTATTGCATTGCTCCGTTTTCCCTAAAATGCCACTGGAAGCAGGGTAGTTTGTCTGATAGTTATCACACAGTGAAAGATTTCCTTCTTGGACGAGCATTGTTACGAGTATCAGATGTTCCTGGATGTTGGAACTTGGTTTGGGGAGAAGAAGAAATGTTTATTCCATTCCAACTTGTTTTACCTGGCGTGAACGTTGCTATTGGAATTCATCTCAAGTACAGTACTGCTGCTCCTATGTGGCTGATGTTTTTCAAGGAAATCATAGGCCTAAAAATAGTCTGCATAAACAACAGTAAGAGGTTTGTACTTTCAGTTCCAGGTTTTAGCAATATCTTGTTGTTATTTTCTAATTGTCAGTTTCCAAAATCCATTAAGCTGATTAGCAGAGTGTTTAAAAACAAAACAAAACAAAAAAAAAAACCCAAAACTAAAAATTCCACCTCTTGTGGAACCTTGCATAAAATGTTATGCTTAGATAAATTCAGTACAGAAAGGCTGGGTCATTGCAGTAATCACCTTGATAGCTTTATGAACATATTATGTTCTGAACATTTTTCAAACATCGTCCAGCTTGTAATATTGCCACATGATTCTGAAACTGTGGGTTTAGGAGAGAATATAATGTGGAAACACTCATACTCGGTGGAATTCATGATTGTTGTACGTATTTAACATCCTCTGTGTACTGAACAAAAAGCTTTCCTTTTTTTCCTTTGGATTAAAGAAAAATATATTAAATTACTTAATAGCCTGGAAGAGATGAGGAAAAAATCCAGCTTGCAAATTGCAGTAGACATTTTGTCGTTGATTTTATCCTTGTATATCTGTCTCTACATCACCTTTCTTGATGGGATTAGATCTTTATGCTTTGTCTCATGTTTTCAGTAGCATATTTACTAAGATACGTTTTAATGTGTTTAGAATTCTGTAATTCAGACTGAACAAAAATTGCTTTTTGTTTGTCTGCGAAACAAGATGGTCATCTAGCTCCTGGTGAGAAGGGCGTTACGCTGAAGCTGCTGTTAAAACTTACAATTATTTTTCCTCCTTCCCCTGCTCTTCATTCGGTGTTTTAGAGGTCAGTTGGGAGGCAGGGGCTTAGACCCTGGCTGATTTTAGTGGGAGTTCGGATTCTGATTTGCGATCTGGGACACGTCTAACTTTTCCCCCTTTTAAATTGTTGCCTGCGACTGGAGTTAATGCACTTCCAGCCTCCCTACCTATGTGTGGGGATTGGAAGGGAACGCTCACCTTCTCTTCGTGATTTCTGCTTCGTAAAGAAAAGAATTTCCTGCAAAGGAATTTAAAAGGAAACTTAAAGTCTATTGGTTTTAAGACTGTGATTAATCATTAATGTTACGGGTCAAGTTAACTGTAGAAGCATTGCTAGATCTCCTAATAAGACTGAAATGGAAGGTCTGCATCCTGCAGCTGCTGCTTTGCTACAGCTTTGAGTCTGACAGTAACACAATAAAACAGAGTTAACAAATTGGTTGCTTGAGATATTTGCTCTTTGAGTTGAAGTGAAAAATAGTTAGGAGGTTACAGTTAATTGGTAAAAACATTTTAAAGACTCCAGAATGTCCTGTGTAGGTGATGCCTGGTGAATTTGAATAAAATAAATCTTTTTATACCTGTTTGGCCTGCTACTGCCATTCCTTCAGAAAGTAAACTGAAAAACTGGTACCAACAATTGACAGAAAAATCAGTGTTCCCCCTCACTTAACTGAACTTTTAATAAAATTGGTCTAGGGTTTTCATTTATTAAAAGAATTATAGTGACGATAAATTTTAAAAAATACTCATGTTTAGGGAAAGTTACGTGTAGGCAATTATTTGATTCATTCTTTTGCTGTTAGGAGTAGCAGATTATATTGTACAATTTATATGAATAAATTAACTAAATTAAACTACTTGTATGTTCCTTAACGGAGGGAGCAGAGTGGGAGGGGGTTGGAATGAGATTACGAGTCCCGATTAATAAAACTGTGGATTTGGCCCTCTGCAGGGAGATGCTAGGAAATGCAGGTTTTAAATTCTAGCGCACCCGTGTTGAGCAATTTAGTTGTATTTAGCATTTTGTGAATCTTGAGTGCATTAAAATAAGCCAACTCTTTTCTGGGAACCTGTCCGTTAATAAAGCGTTAGATAGTTTGTCTAATTTGAGAATGAAAAGTTAATCTTTTTCTTTCCTTTCTGCAGTTTTCTAGACAAGATTGACATAGTCAAACAAAATGAGTATACACCGTCTGACCAGGTAAGGAAAGCTTCATTAAGAAATTACACGATTTATCTGCCCCCTCTGTCTTTGAGGATAACTCTGTCATGAATTTTCCAACTGCCATTTGTGGCACTAATATAGGTATTACCAGGTACCATACCTATTTAGGATTGCAGTTAAAATTAATTCACCATTTGGATTGAGATTATTTTTATACATGTAAATGTATGAATGTGTGTATAAATGTGAAATGAAAATCTGCCTAGATTTAAGACTTACATCATGCTTCTGTGACACTAAAACTCAAATATCCGTTAGAATGAGTACTTTATAATGTCTGCCCTCCTTGCTGAATAACCGTCATGTGCTTTCTTTGATGCAAAGTTGGTTGGTATCTTCTCAGCCCCGCTGGCTCCCACTGTAGACCAGATTTTGTAAAAATAACCTTGTTAGAAGATTTTCATTTTTTTAATCAGAATAAGAATTGTAGTTTTCATTTTGTTACAAATAATCTCAGGATCTTTTTAGGATCAAATCCCTAATCCAAAATCATTTGTATATTCCTAACTTTCTGCCCATAAATAATGCAATTAAGTATCTAGCATACTTCTAGAGGATAAATAACCAAAAAAAAACATATTAATGTCCCAAAACTTTTGCAGACAATATTGGTGAGGCAAGAGCAGTTTGTATCCTTTAAAGTTGTTCCAGAATAAACCAATCAATCATTCATTCATCCTTTCAGCAATCTGAGTTCTTTTATAAATGAGGCTTTCTTATCACTGATATAATTCTGTTTTCAAGAAATAACATACTAAAACTATAGGTTATTGTATTTGAAATTTGGAAATTGGAAACTTTAAAAGAAGTGTCAGGTTTATGTTGGAGGCTAAGGGTGTCAGGAGTTTAACTTGTATTTTCTTATACTTAGTGCTGAGTAAAGTACTTACAATTTACTTATGGTAATTACCATAAGTAAGGTGAGTAATTAGTAGTTACTTAAGTAAACTGATTACATACTTTTGCTGCAGTAAGCAAGCACATATAGTTATGGTGCTTGTTTGGGAGCACGGACTGCACTGAAACCCCCCACAAGTATACGTTAAAACAGGCCCATCTGGATTGTCCCCTCGGATCTTACATGTTTCTCCTAAGAAAGTATAATAATCAAATAATTTCCTTTCTTTTTCTTTTTTTCCCCCCCTTTTTTTTTTCTTTTTGGTTTTTTTTTTTTTTCCCCTTGAGGTGAGTCAGTGTTTGGTTGATTTTGTTTTTTTTTTCTTTTACCATCATACTTGTATTGATTTGTAGAGCTGCAGAGCTCCAGAGAGTCCAGCTTTCCAAATTTGTTTCTGTTTATTGAGGTGTTCAACTTTTCAAACTCTTTCAAACACAAGTTAGAACAATGTTTAAATATATACATATTTCAATATGAGTATTAAAATAGCCAGACAACAAGAATTTACTATCAGAAAACTGATGTTAAAATATAGCCATTTTGTTTAATGATTTAACAGAGTTGTATAACCTTTGGATTTTGTGTGGTTTTGACTTTGACTAACCAGTTTGGTACCTGTGTAGTAAGAACAGAGCTTTTATTGTGCATATAAATTTTTTTTACAGTCTGTTCTGCTTACATGATGTCATGAGCTGCAAATTTTACTTTTTATCTGCTATTTAGACCCATTGTCTAAGAAGAACACAAAAACTTGAAGTCCTAAATTATAAAACCTTTAGTTGAATTCAAAGTGGTATTTTGTAGTTATCTTTGGACTGTGTACTCAGTCTGAAGCCTGTGCAAAGTAGGTTCTTCTAGATCAGCTACCCTGTAGGCACTGTGCGTGGCTGGCATATAAATGCAATACACAGTATTAAAATATATATAAAAGCCAGTGCAGCCTGGTTTTAATAGGATTTTGTAGCACTTGTAACAATTTCAGTTGTTTGTAGCTCACAACTTCTGGTGATCATTTTTGTCTCTACAGGAAATTTCAAATTTTATCTTTGAAAAGCCCAGTTCTTATAAAGTTTAAGTGGTTGAACTCCCAGTTCGTTGAAGGAAAAAACGGAAAATTCTGAGATCTAGACACTTCTTTTAATAGCCGAGCACTGAACACTTTGGGGAGAGACTGATCTATCTTCTGGGGTTGGGAACTGTTTGGCGGTAGTTTAAAGATCCTGTTGCGTGCCACTTTCCCACAGAAATCTGTGAATGCATCATCTAATCTCCAGGGACGGTTCTGCAATGCTCTGAACACTTGTGTTTGCTTTAAGTGGTCTGTAAATGTTTCCTTCTGTTCCACACTTGGCACTTACAACCTGATCGTCAAAATGTACGTGCTTTAAAAGTTGAGCGCACCCTGACGTGTGCACACGTTTTCAAGATCAAAACCTTAAATTAAGCTTCATAATGCTCTATTCTGTTTTTGCAGAACAGCATACACTGTCAGCACTGGGTAAAAGGGGGTTTGTTTGTTTCTGTTGTTGGATATATGAAGAATTATGAAGTATCTGTGTTGAATCAGTGACTTTTCCTTTATATTCTAGGATCTTCTCAGATGCAGAGTTTTGACATCAGGAATTTTTGAAACCAAGTTTCAGGTGGACAAAGTAAATTTTCAGTAAGTATCCTCATAGGTTTTTTGGGTTTTTGTTTGTTTTGGTTTTTTTTTTCAATACAATGCAGATGAACACCAGGGTAAATTGGAGAACATACTACCATATAGTCATTGAGACTACTGAATTTCTCAAGTTGATGTTTAAATAGAAAGCAAGTATTTTATTATTTTGAATTTAGTAGTCAGGCTTTAAAAAGAAATGCAAATTGGTGTGCAATTTTCTGCTTTTATTTTAAATCGCAAAGAACAGCATGTTTTAGATCTGTTTTTACTGATGCCTTTCCTGATGATTTGATTCATTGCTAGTTTATATAGTGAAACATTTGACCAAAAACTTTGTACGTATTCAAGTAACAGAAAATGCATGTTCTCTTTACTTTCCCAGGTTGGAAAGATTGCTTGACCCGAACAAAAACTGTGGAGATTAATCTAGTCTTGTTGACTTTAGATCCGTGATACTTGTTTCAGCAAATGACTTGTGGCAGGACCTTTTTTAATGTCTTGCCTTGTGAGGGTGAAAATGAATCTGCAGTGTACCTGTGCCAGAATTTCTTACTCTTCAAGTGTAGGTGTTAGTAAAAGTAAACATAATTATATTTTGTGATGAAAGGTTGCTTGCGTACATCGGTGGACTCTTACCTATTCAGGTTCTCATAATCCTCCATTCCTTTTCGCTTCTATGACACAGAAGTCCTAAAGTTTCTTACATTTCCTGTTTGCATTTGGGGAAAAAAAAACCCAAACGCAAAATGTAATCTTACTCAATTTCTGTTTTTTTTCTTAGTATGTTTGATGTTGGAGGGCAACGAGATGAACGCCGAAAATGGATCCAGTGTTTTAATGGTATGGTTAGAATTTATATTTATTTTATAAAATAGTTCTCTGCAAAATTCTAATGTCCAGTCTTAATTTTCTCACTGTGTGAAAGCCATCTTCTTTTCCATGTAGCTTGATAAGGAATTATCTGAACGTGCTTAGGGGATGGAAATTTTTCTTGACGTGTAAATGTGCATAACTGCATAGAATATCTTCAGGGAGAATGTAGGTGGAAAGGAATTCAAGTTTAGTAACTTTTCATAGCTTGTCCATTTTCTTCGGCTTCTCTCTTTTTGTTTAATTAGGTGTTGTGTTTGTGCATTATTTGCCAGCTGTTTGAGTGTTAAATTCCAAGCTATATTCTGTCCTCAAAGTGAAGGTTTACATATGTTTGTGCCTATACCAAATACACAATTACGGGATAATTAATATCTGCATAAAATCAGAATATCACATTTTTGCACATAATTGCATCCACATCACTATGTCATGGGTGCTTCTTTCCCAATGAGCACTGACCCATTAATGCAGTATGAGACTGTAGGGACCATCTGCTGTGTTAGGTGTGGTGTTGCATACGGTATGTCCTACGCTACAACAGTGTGTATATATAGTGTGGCCCCAAAATGCCATTGTCAAACAAGTTAATGATGAAATTTATAAACCCGTGCTTTTCTAGGGAGCTGTGCACATTAATACAATTTCTTGAAAAACAGCCCTAAGGGAAAGGCCCTTACTGAAAACATATAAACGCATACCCTCATTTAAGTAACCTGCATATAAGCTAGTTTCCTTTGAATGCTGACACAGCACCAGCCTAGATACGGTAAGGCCTGAAATGTCAGCAGGCGTTTTGTAAGATCTAGAGTCTTAACACTCATGTCCCAGGCAGTTTAGTTTAGCAGATGATACTCTTCACTCCTGTACACACAAAACCACCTAATTTAAACTGTATCCTGGTACCTTTACTACAGCTGTTTATTTTATTCCACACAGGTTTTCTTAAAGCTAGAGTTGGTGAAAATATTTGAGTCTTTTGTTGTTGTTGTTGTTTGGACAAAATATTTAGGAAGTTATGCAAAAGTCTGGCTTTTTGTAGAAAAGTTACAATGAGATCCTACAGAATAGATAAAGTAGAATGCAGCTTAGACTTCATCGTATTTTGCTATGGTTACTGTCATAGAGTATCACCTGAACACTTTACCTATGCGTGGAACTACTGTGCAATATTTTCTTCTGTGCTATTAATGAGATATTTGTTTGGGTTTCACCTCTGCTCCTTCCTCTTCCTGTTACTTCGTGGTGTGACTCCTCTGCTGTTGATGTCTCACGTAGATGAGCTTGGAAGTCAGTGTACAGGGTCTGGAGTGGCACAGCCACACAGAAGCACAGCGATCTGGATTCTGTGATGCTGTGAATATCTCCCAGGAAAGAGACAGGGGCCTCTCGGCAGTATAGTACGCTATAGGAGGACTGGAGCAATTAACCGTGAATTCACAGCCATCTACTATTTTTATTATTACTATTCAGGCAGATGAAAAGTGCCATTTGTCCTGAGGTCTTCCCCCGAGGGCCTCCCTGTCCTGTCTTGCAGAGTTGCGCCTTTTAAACCTTCTTTAAGTTCTCCTCTTGGCTTTCTTCAGTTTCTCTCTCTCATGTCTGTTCCTTTCTTTTCTATATTTTATGTCACTCTGTCAGCTTCTGCTCTGTGGCCTGCCTTTCCTATCTTTAATGGTTTCTTTGCTTTCTTTTTTTATTTCTGGTACTTAGAAAGCTGTCAGCAGTAACATTCCAGCCTGTTCTCTTCATGAAGCTTGAGAGTCTGGCAGCTTTTTATTGAACTTTGGGATTCCTGGTTATTGTAAAATCAGTAATTTCTTAACTGATGGGTATTTCTTGATTTAGATGTGACTGCTATCATATTTGTGGTGGCGAGCAGTAGCTACAACATGGTTATACGAGAGGACAATCAGACCAATCGGCTTCAAGAAGCACTAAACCTCTTCAAGAGTATCTGGAACAACAGGTCTGTGAATTGAAGTTTAATCGTTCGTATCACATAAATTAGTAATCCTATCTTATGCGTATAAATTAGCAATCCTGTCTTATAGTCAAGACTGGTGTACTGGGCCTGGCTAGGATAGAGTTAATTTTCTTCATAGCAGCTCATATGGCGCCAGTTCCGATTTCTGCCCGAAACAGTCCCGCTAACACGCTGATGATGTAGCTGTTGCTGAACAGTTTGTGGAGCATCGAGGCCTTCTCTGCTTCTCACTCTGCCCCCCCAGTGAATAGACTGGGGGTGTGCAGTAGGCTGGGAGGGGACACCACCAGGCAGATGACCCAAACTGAACACTGAGATGTTCCATGCCATAACAACATCATGCGTAGCAATGAGAGGGAAAAGAGAGGAGGTTAGGGTAGGGGGGTTAGCCATCCGTTGCTGGGCACCAGCCTACCCATGGGAGTTGGTGAGTGATTGCCTTTGCATCACTTGTTTTGTTTTGTTTTCTTCTCTCTTCCACTTATCCTTCACTTATTAAACAATTATTATTTATATTTTTTTATCTGGACCTCCAAATTTCCTTGCTTTTATTCTTCCTTTCCTCTTCCCCCATCCTGCTGAGGGGGAAAGTGGGCGAGCGGCTATGCGGTGCTTCGCTGCCCGCTGGAGTCACCCCACAACAGCAGCGTGGCCTGTGTTATTTGCTTCTCACAGCACAGTCCAAGCTGGTCTTTGATCACCACTGCCTACCTGTTACATTCATGTCTAATACATTCATCTAATCGAAGAAAACTCTGGAGTGTTACGAATTGGTAGTTGCCATATTGAGGCTGAAGTAATTAAAGCGGTGATAGAGTAGCACACTGAGAAGTGGATATGCTCACCTGTTTGATGTACTTGGATTAACAGTAGAAAGTGGGCGACTTTCACTGCCCACAGTAGAAGCCCCCAAACCAAAGTCAGGGTGTGTACACCTGGAATTACTGCATTGGTTTCAGGTATAAAAGGAACCTTTCAGAATGATTATAGTGTGTCATGCGACTGTTGTCTCCAGAACTGGATTCTGTTTCTTTTTGCGATATGATCCTAGTTTTGCCTTCTCAGAGTGTTTGGTTTCAATTTTCTTCAGGTGGCTACGGACCATTTCAGTAATTCTTTTCCTGAATAAACAAGATTTGCTAGCAGAGAAAGTTTTGGCAGGGAAATCTAAAATTGAAGACTACTTTCCAGAATTTGCTCGCTACACTACACCAGATGATGGTAAGATTTTTAAGTTTTACTAGCAATTTACCATTTCCTTGTTAATCACTTTTGTAAGGTTTTTTGTAATTTCAGCTAGGACTTGAAAACTCGTACGTAGATGTAATCTTCATTGTCTTTCAGCCAAACTGTAATGTCAAAGTTTAGCTATTAATAATGAGAGAATCTTGCCTGTTATACATCTAATATGTTAATAATTTCATCATGCCAAAATCCTGTTACTTTGCTGGTGTGGACCGCAGCACAGCTTGTCACAAATGTGTCCTCTGAGCTTTCCCTCGTCATACCTGTGGCCATTTCTCTAACCTGCCAAGTGCCTCATACTATGGCCACTGTGATATTCCTTTGTTCTCCTGAAAACTTGCTGTTTTAAATAATATGTTATGGTTTTTCTTACCTTATAGTCAGTTTTGAAAAGTATGTTTCTATCATATGTAAGCAGAAAACAGAAAAAGTTAGGATTTTTAGGTGCTATCACCAAAAAACATCTGTTCTAATGAGATACTTATTTTATTAATCAGCAACACCAGAGCCTGGTGAGGATCCCAGAGTTACAAGGGCCAAGTATTTTATTAGAGACGAGTTTCTTGTAAGTATTTCCTTTCTTTCAGTATTTCTTACGTGATTCTTCCCAAATGTAAGCTGTTACATACCTTCTACTATTGCAAAATGCCGTCACTTTTTGTGTTGTTTATATTTAACATCCACACTGCGTAAAATACTGTTATGTTTAAGAGCTTTGCTGTTAGCTGCTTTTCGGATATTTGTTTGTTGACACATGACATAATTAATTTATTCCATAGAATCCCAGACTGGCTTGGGTTGGAAGGGACCTTAAAGCCCATCTAGTTCCAACCCCCTGCCATGGGCAGGGACACCCTCCACTAGCCCAGGTTGCCCAAAGCCCCATCCAACCTGGCCTTGAACACTGCCAGGGAGCCAGGGGCAGCCACAGCTTCTCTGGGCACCCTGTGCCAGGGCCTCAGCACCCTCCCAGGGAAGGATTTCTTCCTCAGATCTCATCTCCATCTCCCCTCCTGCAGCTTCAGGCCATTCCCCTTGTCCTGTCACTCCCTGCCCCTGTCACCAGTCCCTCTCCAGCTTTCCTGTAGCCCCTTTGGGTACCAGAAGGGGCTTNCCCTTGGCCTTGTTGAACTCTATGCAGTTCACACAGGCCCCACCTCTCCAGCTTGTCAAGGTCCCTCTGGATGGCATCCCTTCCCTCCAGCGTGTTGACCGCACCACACAGCTTGGTGTCATCGGCAAACTTGCTGAGACATAGCAAAATAGCAAAAGAATTGGTGACAATTAAGAAACCTCAAACAGAACCATGAGTGAAGTCCTGATGTTATTAATGGAGCCAGATTTTTATTCCATGCATTATTTCTAAAGACAAACACTAATCAGAAGATGCATCCTCTCTAAAATATTAATGTTCTTTTCCTGTTATCTTTCCCATTACTGGTCAGCTGAAGCTATAATAGACATAGATTTTTTTTAAATATTATTACAATTACTTGTAATGGTGAGCATGGCAGTCAAATTGTGGAGTCGTTTTAAAATGGAGCAGAATAAAATTTTGAGGGAGGCTTTCTATAAGCGTAAAGCAGGGACAAAAGCCTTGTACAAGGAGGCAAAATCCCACTTTCTTCATGGACAAATTGTGTGGCTAAAGCCACCAAAGCAGCATATAAGTAGCACTTTCTTGAGTTCTTGTTCAACTCTGAAATTCTCCAGGATGCAGTGACCTTCTCACCATATAATTCTGATCATTTTAAATTTCGTGTTGTAGGTGAGAGAGCGAAAAATTGTGGCATTTTGCCACTTAGTCACACCCTTTGAAAACACAATTCACACATAGGTATCTTAACCTTCATTCACCTGAGTTTTGAGAACATGGGGGGTTTTCCCCAGTCAGTTTTATTTTAACCCAGTATCTCTCTCTTACTTTTAACAGAGAATCAGCACAGCAAGTGGAGATGGAAGGCACTATTGCTATCCTCACTTCACATGTGCAGTGGATACAGAGAACATCCGGAGGGTTTTCAATGACTGTCGGGACATTATTCAGCGCATGCACCTTCGCCAATACGAGTTGTTGTGATGGAGAGCACTTTTTTCTGTGTTTTGGACTCCTTATTCCTTATTAAAAAAAGAAAAAAAACCCACCCTTGCCCACATAGGGTGGAAGAGAACTGTTTGAATCTCCCATTGATTTGCACCCCTCAACTTTTTCTCCTTGCTGGACAATAGCAGCACTTCTAAGCTTGCTTCTGTACCCCTCGGACAGTTTGAGATGGCCCCTAACACTTAAAAGGCCATTTCCATGAGGATTCCCTAACACTGTTATTAACAAAAAAAAAGAAAAAAAACCCAAGGAAATAAAAAGTAATTAATTAAAAGCCCTGAATGTGGAGCACCTGAAAGAATTGGGGATAAAAAAAAATTAAAACGTAAAACAAAAATTGGGGAGAGAAAACTTTAGGTAATTTAGCACTGTTGTGGGCATAACCCGTGATCTCCACTTTGTATCATTCACTGCATCAGACTAAAGAAGGTGCCAAGTCACAGACCAAGTTTGAAGACAGACACTTGAGTTTGGTTCTCTGACTGTAATGTGGCTTTGAACGGAAATACTGACAATTCTACAACAGACCTAGACAGTGCAAAAACCAACTGCTACCTTTCAGAAGGGTATTTTTAAAACCAGTCTTGGTGGTCTAAAGACAACCATGGACATTTATGAATTGAACTGCGTATGGCCTGTGATTGCAGAAAGAGTTAACCACACACTGTTTTCAGTTTGTCCACTGATGATCCCGTCTGCTATAAAAATCATTATCTGGACTGTAGTCCTCACAGTCTTTCCCTTCTTTTTCTTCTTCCCTCCCCTCATTTTTTATTTTACTGCTGGATTATTATTCTTGTACAGACTGTAAAATGTATTATTTTGTACAACTTTATTGAAAAAAAATAACTTGTAGAAGATCTTTGTGCCTTGATTATGGCTGTACCTGTACAATGAGCTAAGATGTAAGTATGTTTGATTGCGCTGTACAGCTTTGTCAACCCTATCTGCAGCATTAGCTCAAGGTAGGGAAAATTTATCTGTAGTTTAGTTTTTCTGGTTTATAAAAGAAGGAAAAATACTGTTTAGTAAAAAAAAAAAAAAAGAAAAAAGAAAAAAAAAGAAAAAAGTACAAATTGTGCAAACTTAACCACTTTAAAAGTGAGGTCTTCAACAAGTGACCAGATGTTGCAGCATCATGCTTTTTAATTTTTAGCTTTAATTCATTTAAATCTCTATCCAAATGCAAAACATGGCTTGTTTCTACATAAACCAAATTTTGCTACAAATTATAAATGTTAGTCTTTGGTCATTCATAGTCCTTTTTGCTAAAGACAAAACCAGAACAATAACAGACACGTAGGGCATCATGCAGGTCTGGTGACCATCTCTAGACTGGGCCAAATACCCCACCAACCTCCGCTTCCGCTGCGTGGGCGTACTGCTACCAGAGTGACAAGGTGTGCACTGCCCTTGGATTTGGCCACTGAATTCCAGTTTCAAATGACCTTTTTATTTCTCTTTTAATAAAGAGATACTTTAGAACCTTTTTGTTTTATATTAACTATATAAGTAGCTTAAAGTGAAGATGTGTGGATTTTTCTTAAACTTGAATAATTTATGCAAATTATATGCTTAGAACAACATGTGGTACAGTAAAAAGAAAAAGAGCAAAAATCACTGTAGCAATAAGAGAGCATGTAATTTTAGTAACTACTACACTGCTTTATATTTTATACCTAGGTGTTTTATGTCTCTGTGAGTGTGTTACTTTTTCATGTGTCTAAACCTACGTGTACAATTTGTACAGAGTCAGAAATTACAGCTGTAATAACACATCTAGAACAGTGTTAGCCTATATTACTCAAACACCCCTGTTCCCCCTTCATTTACACCCCTAAACCGATCTGGATCGTACTGCAGTGACTTTAAAAGGAAAACAAAAGAAACAAAACAAAAAACCAAACACCAAAATACTCGCCTCTTTGCCTTTCACACTAGCTTCCCTCCACCCAAGAGACTGTGTTAACTTTCTTTTTTGGGAAGAGGTCTGGTTTAAATTAAAATTGGGGTGTGGTCAGTGCTGTCTGTGCAGCTAGATTTGCTTCAGGTATCAGATGCCTTTTTAATACTAAGAACTGCAACTGTTCAGAAGTGTGAGGTTTGCATTGCTTTTGTGGCTAAACCTTTAAATGAAAATTAATCACCTAGTCCGTTTTCACATAAAGAGCAGGGACTTGATGGAGTTACTGTCCCATCTCTCTTCATTCAAAATTACTAGTGATCTTCCAGAAGACACTAAATCAGCTAAAAACTTTAGCTGCGGTTGCTACTCATCCTCTAAAAGTGATGTTTCCTGTCCGCAGGTTTAGAAAGTTGCCACCTGAACTGGGTAGAACTGTAGGAGAACGTGACTGAAAATAGCCCCCTACGATTTAAGAATGTATCCAGTGCCTGTAGGTTAAGGGCTGGTGTTTCCACTAGGTAAAAATGGGACACGCATAGTGGAAAGGAAATTCATGGAGAGCCTTAATTTTAGTTATGGGAGCCAAAATCTTTAATTTAGTGCCAACCCTTACCTTTTTAAGCCTCGGAGGAGTTGGTGTAAACACCAAATTTATAAATGGGGAAAACCTGTAGTGGTGTGAGGAATGTAATCTCTCCTCTGAGAGAAACAAAGCACCTCCATTTCAAAAAATAAAAATAAAATAAGCTTCTTCCTCTGATAATGAGAAAGATACGTAATAACAATGAGCTGTATAAGACAGCAACAGTTTAAGACACCTAAAGCTTTATATGAACAGAAATGTTTAGGGGATGCTTTTAAAAAAAAAAAAGTGAGGAAAAAGGCAATTGTTTTGAATATGGTTGAGTTGCACAAGTATGGAGTGTGTGTGTGTGTCTTAATGTCTCAGTATTGCCTTTGTTAGTCTCTTTATTAGTCTATGCAGTTTGGTGGCCTGGTAAATGCAAGTCTTATTTTTAACAGCTTTCTTTTTTTAAAAAATACAAAAACATAAAGCTTTAATGCTTGCTATTTAATAAGTAACTGTGTTTTCTTCTGTCTCTAATTTAGTGGCCATAATTTGCAGTTAATTGAACCATTCCAACCTAATGCTTACCCATATTTTCTAGTTTTGTTCTATTTATTTATTTGAACTTCTTGTTTTCATGATCAAGGACTTTCACTTCTGTCTCATTCATCTGTTTGGAAACTTCTGACCTTACAGCCAAAACTTAACTCATTCTATTCAGTATTCATCGTGATGCTGAAGTGTAAGATACCTGCAAATGTAAACACTACCACTTTTATTAATAAAAGCAAATACAGTGTTTTAGGGCACATTTGCATCACTATAGTTGAGGTTGTGTCAGTATTTCCATTATAAACCCATAGAGGGTCTCTATCTTGGCACTAAATTGCCCTAAGCTAAACCTTTGCCGTACAAGGCTTCTGCTCAAGCGTGATTTGGTGGGTTGGTTTTTAAACAGTTTCCAACACAAAATCTTGTTTCTGTTTTAAGTTATACAACTGTTTTGTTGGATGGGGGTTGGTTTAAAAAAAAAAAACAACATCAAACAAACCTGGTTCAAGATTGCTTTGGCACTTCTGTAACTCAGAAATGGTTTTGATTTTAAAACATAACCTTTGGCAAGCCAGTAACCTACAATATGGTCTGATCACTTTGGGTATTTTGTAAAAATAATAATAAATTGTAGAGATGTTGTGGTTTCAAAATCAGCTACTGTGCATTTGCAGTAACTTATTTCAACCCAAGAACTTTTAGTAATTCGTACATCAGTACACATACTCAGCAGCCAGT
This sequence comes from Aramus guarauna, assembly GCA_013400195.1. NCBI lineage: Eukaryota > Metazoa > Chordata > Aves > Gruiformes > Aramidae > Aramus > Aramus guarauna. Next base: position 3,666,119 of record VXBL01006671.1, on the reverse strand, counting down.
GCAATGCAGCAGAATAGTGATAACTCCTGAAGGATTTTGGTTGTTTTTTTTAAATAATGTAGAGAGGTAAATCCACTACAGACTGAAAAAAGATTCAGCTGCTTCTGAAAGCATCAAAAACTGCTCTCTTAGAGGCTGAAACTGGAGCCCTGTAAGTTGTTGGGAGCAGACTTTGATGCAAAAGCATATGAAGGCATGCTGGATCAGTTGTCATAGACAGAAGCCCTGAGGGCTTATCGTCATTTATCTAAAAATTATTTTGAATCATGGCATCAAGGACAGGATTTAACTTAGAGTATGTCATTAACTCCAGAGGAACTGAAGCTAATTCTGTTCCAGTATGTTGCACATAATTGATACCTGCAGGATAATTATCTTTTACCAGTAAATCTATGCACAGAAATATTAATGTTCATCATTTTAGAATCTGAGCACCTTGTAATTAGTCGTGGCACAGTATTCCTGTAAATGATGTAGGATGTTTTGTATTATATCCTATTTTCCAATGTCAAAAATTATGTACCAGGAAAAACAAAAGATTTAAACACAATTGCACAGGAAATGGACCACAGGTTGGGAGAGAGACCCCGTGACAGCTGAGTACCAGTCCAGTGCCTTAGTGATAATACTGTTGGTGGTTGGTGCTATACACATGTCTAAGATTGATAAGTTGTTTTAAGTTATAAAATTGTGTAACTTACTCTGGAAGAGAGTAAGTTCTCTTCTTTCCCCAACTGTATCTAACATGCTGTGTGTATTTCTAATGATGCAGGCGCTCACAAGACCTCTTCCGTGGAAGTAGATGGTACAATTCCTACTGACTGTAAGAAGCAGGATCAGGGCCGTAGATTACTGTCAGTGGAAATCTCACACAGGGACACGTCCTCATCCCTAAAATACACTTTGAGTTTGTAACAGCAAAAATATTTACAAGCAATCATCTGTTTCAGTCCAAAACCAAAACTGTACCCTTCTTCCTCAGCTTGATATTTCTGAAAAGTCATCTGTTGGGAAAAGGTCTGTTGTATGACAAACTTTGAAGTGTCTTTGTGAATAAATAAGCTACAAAGGGGATTTCTGAACCTCTGATGATGAAAGCCGTTACACTGAAAAAAAAAAAATATCATCTCTGGTGACTGACAAGATAGAAATTCCAAGAGTGAACCTATTTTAATCCTGGACATAACCAGTTAGCTTAAATACTGTGAGTGGATGTGTTCTGGTTACTAGGTAGGTAAACTGTTTTAGAGTATTTTACTGTATTGCAGAGATTGCTAAAATTTCAGCCATGAGTACTGGCTTCAGAATTAATTGTTTTCAACCCTGAATCTCATCTTATTAAAATTTAAAACTGCTTTTTATCCTGTCTATTTTTAATGTACTGAGCTGAGCAAAATGGGTGCAGTTTGAAGGACAAGTCTACTTGGAAAAGCAACTTGGGAGGAGGTGGGGAGGCAAACTAATCTCTCACTGCATTAAACTTAAAAATATTAAGGTGGGGTTTTTTCCTAACTTCTCAGTCCTATAGACTTAGCCTGGTTCTGTGGAAAAAACAGGGAGTTGTTCTTTAGGTTAACAACAGTAAGTGCTCGCTGATACCTCTGCCACAAGAGGTAACTGATCAAATATGTAATAGATAATATTCTTTTAAGAAAAACAAAAAGAACCCACCAAACCAGTATTTACAGGTTTTCCTACTTTACTTTTTTTTTCACTTAGGAAGTCTGCCTCAAAAATGTTTATTTTAATAACAGGACAAATAAAGCCTTTAAACAATGTCCCAAAGAGAGAATGATACATTTTTGAGGGAGAAGATGCTGATGTGAGCGGTTTTTGTGTAACAACCTGTTGTCTAAGCCTGGGGTACCAGTAGACAAATGTAAGCAAATTCAAAATTAAAATGTGAATGTATCTCTTCACTTTCATTTACCCAGTTGTTTTATTAAATGAGTTGGCTAATACTTTTTTTTTTTTTTTAAATATACTACTACTACAGTTTGGAGAAAGAACAAGCTTATGGCAGGTAGTAATGTTGGAAATTCTCTCGGTTCTGTTGTTCTGTTCTGCAAACTAATGTTTTTAGGCTGTGAATTTTACATGAATTATTAATAGTGAAGTACAGCGTTTCTGTTTGTAGTTGTCTGGTATTTGATATGGTTTTGGAATTGTATCATTCTTGCAACTAAAATGTTAAAGAGTGCCAGCAGAGATCTTTCAGAGAAAGGAGCTGCTGTGGAAGGGTTATGAATTGCTGCATCAGGCTTGTGACTGTAAGGCTGACGTGGAAAGGGGGCCCATTCCAGTTCTTTTTCACGACATTATCAGTTTTCTGTTGGCAGCATCAGAAGAGCTTCCATAAAAAGACAAATGAAAGGGTTGAGTGATAGAACCAAATACACGTCTGTGTAAGACTTCAAAGTATCAATGAAAGGTATTTCAAACTTGTATTAGGCTAGAGCTGTAGGAGACAGCATGTCTTTCCTGAAGTGTCTGTGATGAGTCATATGTTTCTCAGTATTTTTAATCTCCCTTTTTGCTTGAAGGCACAACATCCAAAATGAAGTAACAGATTTCATGAAAGTCTTGGTGTGGTGCTAACCTTGAGTTCTGTCTCCCACAGGGCAAAACTCTGCTGGGCCATCTATGTAAGACAGAGGAAGCTCAGTGCTGCCACAACGGCTCTTGTTAACCTATTTGTCATTTAAAACTGGGGGGGAGCTTACAACCAATTGTAACCAACATCACAGCCCAAAACCTGCTACCTTTGGATGCAGGTACTTTCTCCTGTCCTCACTCCTCCATCCCACCTACTCCTATAGCATATATGGTTGATGAGAGAGACTAGAGCAGCTATGAAAGAAGGTTATGGGACAACCTCACTGAAGTTCAAAGGAAAAAGGGAAAGCTAGATAAACAAGGCTCCTAAATCCATCACCTTGGACACTGAAAAATACATTTATGGGGAAAATTCTTCATTCCCCAGGTAAGTGACCCGGTTTGGGATCCTTATACATATTTTCAAGGTCAGAGAATGTATTATCTAAAAGGCCAGGATATCTCCAAGTAAAGAACTGCAAAAAATGAACTTACTACATCCATTAGAGAACCAGGAGATTGGTGAAGTGTAAGTTTAATGATCAGTATGCAAATCAACTGGAACTTGCTTTGAAGCAAGAAAATGTTTCCACTACAGGCTCAGCTTGAAAAGTACTGGGGGCATTGTGAGGCTATGCTGTTAAGCCATCCACGGTACACATAGTTCCAACTTTTTAAGTTGATGTTTGAAGGAGACTAGAATGATAGTATGTATAGCAACCTAAAACCCACCTTGTTTTGTCTCAGAATACTTCTGTTACCTAGCTAAGCGTCATGGTGTTCAATGTCTGGGATAACACTGCTACCAGTAATTGTGAATCTTGAGGTACAAACAAAAACGTTTAATCCTGAGGTTCTGCTTGAGCAGGAAGAACTCCTTAGCCAGAACTCATTATCCTAACTTGATGCTGCTGTAATTTCCTACTCTATTTGAAAGTTATTACCTTATATCTAGTTGAATGTATTGGCTGATTTGTAAAGGGCTAATGATTACAAAATACAAATTTATGCTAAAAGAATTTGTAGAGGGCAAGGAGCAGAGGTAATTAGCATACAGAGAATGCCAGGGTGGATATTTTTAAAAAACATATGAATAAAAGGCAAACAGTTTTGTTGGAAGTCTGCTCTTCTGTTTGGGATTTTTCTTTTATTCTAGGAAGGAACCAAATGAAGTTGGATGATTTCATCAGCTGTATTCTGTTCAGCCCTTCTTTAGGTAGGAAAACTTAAAAGATAGTTGTTAAGTAATTTAAAATTCAAAAATCAAGCAACAATTTTTTTATAGTTGGGTGGAATTGAAATTTGAGCATTTGATACTTGGTTTGTTCTTTACTCCCTTAGAAGAGCTATTCTCAACCTTTATAAATTCAACTTTCACTTCTGTTTTTAAAAAAAAAAAGTTTTTGGGAAAAAAAAATGGTGGTTTTCCACATTTCTCTAGATCTGGCTCTTCTTCACACACATCTACTTTCCAGGATGACTTTACTGCTTCTTTAAAGCATGCAGCTGAGACTCTGAGGCTGACCTTCATAGTATGTTTATTGGGCTCAAAATTTTATCTTTAATACACTTACTGCCCCATCAAAATCTCATTGGATGGGAATTGTGACTCAAGAACATTTTACACACAAAACATAGTCAAATATGCATTTAGCAAAAAAAAATTGTTGCATTCATTTGCTGGATAATAAAATCTTTCAGGGGCATTCAGGTAATCAAAGTGCTTTTACTTATGAACATTTTACTGAAACTTTGAAAAACACATCCACATGGTAGAACGCAGTTAAACCCAAGAAGACAACCAACATTGTTTCCATTCAAAGTTGTAAAAGTTTACTTTGCAAAATCAATCTCTGGTACATTTAGTTTTTAATCACAGTTTAAATGATACCTTCAAACTGTTGGGTTTGATCTGACTTTGCCTCTTGTTTATTGACGTGAAGTAGGGAATGCTCGGCTATTGCAATTCTTCTGCAAAGGGCAGCAAATGTCTGGCTCTGTTACAGGTCCCTAGTTTTCTCCTCAAAGAAAGTTGAAAGTAAATGCTTTCAGTATTGTTCATTCTTTATATATTAAAAAAAAAATTCATTTTCTGTTACTGCAATCAAAATAAAGAGATACACATATATAAAGTCAAAAGACCTTCTAGTTTTAAGATTCAGACACTGAAATTACTGTCAATCATTAATGTCTAATAGCACTACATCTCTTCCTGGCAGTTGGTGCTGTGGACCATTCACTTTTTCTACTCAACTAAGCAGTAAGTTTTGTAGCATAACTACCATTGAAGTCCTACAAGTCCAACTCTTGTCACTAGACAAAATTTTCACCTGCTCTGAAAATGCTTTACTGAAGCTAAGATGTACTATTTCAGGCCAGACGCAATGAAATTCTCCAGACTGCAGCTCCAAATAGCGTACCTAGGAGATAACGCAGCAAATTTCAGTCATGGGAAGGAAGCCTCTCCTACCTATATAAAGGCATCTGTTGTACAAAGCATATTTATTTGAGCCTTCTGTAAAGAGCTAGGATCTCCTCCTAAGCCTCATAAAGTCTCAGCTTTGTGGTTTTCCCATCCAGGTACATTAGAATATTAGTTATCTTACGCTTTTTGTCCAATTTTAAATTTTCTGCACCTTCTGTTAGGGTAATATAATAGTTACTCTGAAATCACCTTCAGAGAACTTGTCATACATCTTGTAACACTGTGCATCATTACAAGCCAAAATGAAAAGAGCTGATGAAGCACATGAGGTAAATAGATGTTTTTCGCTCTCAGAAAATACTTTTTCTTTCTTGGTTCGGGATAGATTAAATTCAGGTCTGGTATTTTCTTAGGAGTTCTGACTGGTTAATCACACTGTCTGCTGTGAGTACGCTGTTATTTTCTCACGTCTACAAGATGGAAATTGCCCGCTAACTAAATGGAGATAAGCCAAAACCTTTTTCTCAAGGCTATTTCCATTGGCCTCCAGCCTCAGCCTGTCACTTCACTCCCAGTTCTTTCCTCATAAAAATGGCCAGTGCTTACATAAGCATTGAAATGTTACCTTACTGTCTTCCTGGCTGCGGGCAATCGAGCGCTTGTCTAGCACAGGTAGAGAATGTGTCCGTTGCGCCCCTACTTCAATACACGTCTGAAAAAGTCTCTTTTCCTTCCTTTTGACAGAGCAAAAAGAACATTATCCTGGGCTCGCAAGAAATGTTTCAGAAAGGGTTGCTTCACCACTGTAGGGCAGCATATGACAGCACAACTCGCACTGTGCTGCAGTTCAGGTGGTGGTGTATATTTTCTATACTGAAATTTTAAGTGCAGTAAGCCCTTTAGCTAGTACAGTGACCACGCTTGAATGAGGACTGCATCTCTTGAAGATCCTACGACAAATTATTTCTGAGCAGGCTTTTTTGGCCTTTCCTACCAAGCAATTTCACAGGCTGCATTGAAGACTATGTGTTTTCTTTTTACTATTTTTCAGTTAGGAACTGAATGAGAATAAAGGACCTTTTAAATAATTAATCAGCAACGCTCTTGGTTGCCCTCCAAGTCACGGAACACACCCTCACCCTCCCCTTTCTCACAGTTAAACTCTTATACAACTGAAGAACAGGAGTGGATCTGAGGAGAGACAAAGGGACTCTGTTTCTCTCACATGATCTCCGTTTCAGTAACGCCCATCTCCTTGCCTAAGGTCAGATTGTATCATCAGTTTTCGTTCTAGACTTACTCCCTCCTCATTTGTATTTCTTAGTCCCCCCCTGCGCTGGGGGCCCTCCGGTCAGCACCCCAGTGCAGCTGCTCTCCTTCGCCCCCCCCGAGAAGGGCCGCACTCATGTCCCGGGGTGGGCACAGCCGCTGCCCTGGGCACCCAGCTTCGCGCTGGGACCAAACCCCGTGCCGAGGCTGCCCTGTGTGGTTAGACGGCCTGAGAAACGGGGGGCATGGCTCACGCAGCACAGACCCCTCTGCTGCACAGAAAGGAATCGGCTAACTGTAATGCCAGTAGCGTTACTTACAGGGACTACAGTTGGTTTATTAAGATTTTTTTAGCTGAAAGACTTCAGGATTTTGTCTTAGACTAAAAGTAACCTCCCAAAAATGTGTTTGCAATCAGGAAAAGCAGAAATGGTGTTTAATGTTATTCTCTGGCAAGTTTTGGGTACACAGAGTTACAGCAATGCCGGCCCTAAAACTTTACCACTAAAATCTGGTCCTAAAAACCTTACTACTTCCATTCCACTGAAGTCATCTTCCCTGTNTTCTATTCTATGAGTCTGTGATTCTATTCTTTAACATTTTCCCCCTACTTGTTAGTTTTTAATTCTACCATAACATTTGATCATTGCTATCAACTCGTTGCAGCTTTCCAAATCGTCTTCGTGCTTCAGAAAGTGTGAGGAAACGGCTGTTACTCAACTGCAGCCAGAAGAGCAACAACACATCCCTGGTTTGCCTCTTCCCTTGCAAACCCTGTCTAATTGCTGCTGTGCTGGGAGGCTTTGGGAGGCTTTGCAGGGTAGGGAAGTTTCCTATTAAATTTCCATTGGCTTCTTTTCCCCTTCTGACTTGTATTTTTTTCCCTGTATGCTGTCTTCTGCCTTGGCTCTCTGGTAGTGACTAACCGGGAATGAAGCTTGAACTTGGAGAGAGCGAACCTCCAGCACCACGGGGCCACCTTTACGTTTCCGTATTTCATTTTTATCTGCTGGCGTTCACGTACGGGTTCATCCATAATTCACCAAGCAACTGCTTCACCGCCGTGAACGCCAGCTCCAGCAAGAACCAGTGCTGAGGCGTGAGGTAACGGCGGCCCCAGCACCCCGCTCCGCCGGCACAGCCCGGCTTCTGTCAGCACGTCCCGGGGCGGGGGACGGCTCTGGGGTAGGAAATTCCCCACCGTCCCGGAGCGGCAGAAAGGTGACGGCTGTCACGGACCAGCAGCTCCGAGGGCCGCCGCGGTGCGATCCCCCTTCTCGCCCCGGCGGTGGCAGAGGCTCCCCCCTCTCGGCGCCCGCCATTCTGCGCCGCTCCGCCCAGGGGCGGTCGCGGCCTGGTTCCGGCTGTCGCCGCGGCTTTTTTAGCCCGGGGCGGTACCAGAGGAGCCATGGAGGATGCCGATTACTTCGAAGGCAGCGCGGCGGAGTGGGGAAATGAGGCGGACGGAGGGACGGTGAGCGCTTGTGGGTTCCTTAGCGACGGCGCGGGGTTGTCCGGCCGTGCGGCGGGAGCCAGCAGCTCGGTGTCGGGCCTGTGAGGGGGAGCGCTCTCCCTCCGCGCCGCTCTGGAGAGCGGAGTGCTTCTCCTGAGGGCCGCCGCCTGCTCCCCGGGTGGGTCCGGAATTGCTCCCGAGGCCCTCTCGCCCTGCGGGATCTGCGTCTGGAGCTCCGAGCTGAGGTGAAAAGCTCCGAGCGTGAAGGCGGGCGGGGAAGTCTGCCCTGTGGTGGGGCCTGGGGCTTGAGCGGGTAAAAGGGAAGAAAACATCTGCGAGACAGAGCTCGGGTTTGTGCCTTCGCTGTTAAGGATTTGTGTTTGTCTGGGGAGCAGGTCGTTTGCTGTGCTAAACTGTGATGTGTAAGTTTCTGTGGACAAAAATAGTCTAAATGTGGGTGTATGGGGGGAAACGGGGCAAGAAAGGTGGCTGACTTGGTTGTGCTTGTGAATAGCAAGAGGATGAGGATGGGGAGGGAGAAGATGATGCTGAAGTCCAGCAAGAATGCCTGAAGAAGTTTTCAACCCCAGACTATATAATGGAGCCATCTATATTTAACACATTAAAGAGGTGAGTGTAACCTTATGTGTGTTACAGCACAGTGTTGTCACTTTGTATGGAAGTATGTGTGAAAATATATAAATGATGCTCTTGTTTTCTCTTCATGTAGAGTTGGTTTGGGGTTTTAATATGACTTTCAATTAGCTCTTTTCCAATCCTTTCATCAGATATTTCCAAGCAGGAGGTTCTCCAGAGAATGTTATCCAGCTCCTCTCTGAAAACTACACTGCAGTGGCACAGACTGTAAATTTGCTGGCAGAGTGGCTCATTCAAACAGGTATGATAAGTGATACAGTATAATTTGGGTCTCTAGTCTTGCTTTTGTCAGAAATATCTGAATTGGTGGCAAATTTGATCATACTCAGAAAGTGGATCATTATAAAGTTGTCATCTTGTGAACAAATTCTTTATCGTATTATGTTTATTCTGCTCAGAGAATAAGGGAAGCATTTTGAAATGTCCACAAAACATACTATAAAGGGTAGTATAGTTGAAGCAACTGAATAAACTATAGTTTCTTTTTTTTTTTCTTTCACAAGGACAAGGATACTTACGTAGATGGTGTTAGCAATATTTGATATTTTGTAATAGTATTATATAATTAATATCAAAAACCCAATTGCCTTATTACTAGTTACTCTTCCCTTTCAGTGGGTCAGTGGTTAGATGGGAGGTTCTCATATGGATGCCTGTATTCTCTGAGACAAGAATTTTGTATTACCAATCCGCTTATGAATTCTTCAGCAGCCTCTTGCAAGACATGTTTAGCATTATCTTGAGTTATCTTTTGTCCCTTACCTAACATGAACTTTTGTTTACAACTTATCAGAATTATTATACTCTGATCTCAGAAATTTAGAATAGAACAGTATTACTACTTTGTGTATTGTTGTGTAGTATACTTCAAACCTACTAATAGCCAATATATTAAAAGGATGGACTTTAGTCTGTAGTAAGGTATGTTTGTGCACCAACCCTGGTAGTCCCTTTTGTGTTTAAGATACGTGTGTTTTGGTATCGTGCCAGTAACAGTCTTGTGAGATNTGGCAGAGGCTCCACCCTCTCGGCGCCCGCCATTCTGCGCCGCTCCGCCCAGGGGCGGTCGCGGCCTGGTTCCGGCTGTCGCCGCGGCTTTTTTAGCCCGGGGCGGTACCAGAGGAGCCATGGAGGATGCCGATTACTTCGAAGGCAGCGCGGCGGAGTGGGGAAATGAGGCGGACGGAGGGACGGTGAGCGCTTGTGGGTTCCTTAGCGACGGCGCGGGGTTGTCCGGCCGTGCGGCGGGAGCCAGCAGCTCGGTGTCGGGCCTGTGAGGGGGAGCGCTCTCCCTCCGCGCCGCTCTGGAGAGCGGAGTGCTTCTCCTGAGGGCCGCCGCCTGCTCCCCGGGTGGGTCCGGAATTGCTCCCGAGGCCCTCTCGCCCTGCGGGATCTGCGTCTGGAGCTCCGAGCTGAGGTGAAAAGCTCCGAGCGTGAAGGCGGGCGGGGAAGTCTGCCCTGTGGTGGGGCCTGGGGCTTGAGCGGGTAAAAGGGAAGAAAACATCTGCGAGACAGAGCTCGGGTTTGTGCCTTCGCTGTTAAGGATTTGTGTTTGTCTGGGGAGCAGGTCGTTTGCTGTGCTAAACTGTGATGTGTAAGTTTCTGTGGACAAAAATAGTCTAAATGTGGGTGTATGGGGGGAAACGGGGCAAGAAAGGTGGCTGACTTGGTTGTGCTTGTGAATAGCAAGAGGATGAGGATGGGGAGGGAGAAGATGATGCTGAAGTCCAGCAAGAATGCCTGAAGAAGTTTTCAACCCCAGACTATATAATGGAGCCATCTATATTTAACACATTAAAGAGGTGAGTGTAACCTTATGTGTGTTACAGCACAGTGTTGTCACTTTGTATGGAAGTATGTGTGAAAATATATAAATGATGCTCTTGTTTTCTCTTCATGTAGAGTTGGTTTGGGTTTTTAATATGACTTTCAATTAGCTCTTTTCCAATCCTTTCATCAGATATTTCCAAGCAGGAGGTTCTCCAGAGAATGTTATCCAGCTCCTCTCTGAAAACTACACTGCAGTGGCACAGACTGTAAATTTGCTGGCAGAGTGGCTCATTCAAACAGGTATGATAAGTGATACAGTATAATTTGGGTCTCTAGTCTTTCTTTTGTCAGAAATATCTGAATTGGTGGCAAATTTGATCATACTCAGAAAGTGGATCATTATAAAGTTGTCATCTTGTGAACAAATTCTTTATCGTATTATGTTTATTCTGCTCAGAGAATAAGGGAAGCATTTTGAAATGTCCACAAAACATACTATAAAGGGTAGTATAGTTGAAGCAACTGAATAAACTATAGTTTCTTTTTTTTTTCTTTCACAAGGACAAGGATACTTACGTAGATGGTGTTAGCAATATTTGATATTTTGTAATAGTATTATATAATTAATATCAAAAACCCAATTGCCTTATTACTAGTTACTCTTCCCTTTCAGTGGGTCAGTGGTTAGATGGGAGGTTCTCATATGGATGCCTGTATTCTCTGAGACAAGAATTTTGTATTACCAATCCGCTTATGAATTCTTCAGCAGCCTCTTGCAAGACATGTTTAGCATTATCTTGAGTTATCTTTTGTCCCTTACCTAACATGAACTTTTGTTTACAACTTATCAGAATTATTATACTCTGATCTCAGAAATTTAGAATAGAACAGTATTACTACTTTGTGTATTGTTGTGTAGTATACTTCAAACCTACTAATAGCCAATATATTAAAAGGATGGACTTTAGTCTGTAGTAAGGTATGTTTGTGCACCAACCCTGGTAGTCCCTTTTGTGTTTAAGATACGTGTGTTTTGGTATCGTGCCAGTAACAGTCTTGTGAGATGACTGGCATTGCTGTTTCCATGACTGATGAAGAGAAAAGGACAAGTGTGACCTGCCTGTGACCCTAAATAGTCTGCATTTAGGAAAAAAGATTGAGAATCTGTATATCTGCCTGTATCAGTGTGGCTTGATAGTAGAAAAGATGGCTCTCCTCTCATCTTCTGCGTGTTGATAAATTTATCAGTAGTTTCTGTTCTTGTTGAAAAATTTAAGATGTTGTGGCTATGTTTGGTTGGATTGCATCTGCCAAGTTTTTTGTTCCTTCTATACAGGTGTTGAGCCAGTGCAAGTTCAGGAGACTGTAGAAAACCACTTAAAGAGCTTACTTATCAAGCATTTTGACCCTCGGAAAGCAGATTCCATCTTTACAGAGGAAGGAGAGGTGTGCATGGAATCCATGTTGCTGTCTCTACATGAATGGATCCTACATAGACGCCTTCATCTGATGGAGTAGTAGATGGTGGGGGAAGGGAAATTGTAGCTTCAGAACTCTTTGGTTAAGACACAGCTGGTTTCAGAAAACCAGTTGTATCTCCCTGGTGTCCTCAGAGGCTTGGAAACTTTGAATGCATCCTTCTTTGTGATAAAGTCCTTTATAACAACTCACAGGACTCCTGACAGGTAAAAAGCTTACTTTTAATGATCTTGACAAATATATAGTCTTACATTTCTCTCTATTGCTCTCATCTTTTCAGACTCCAGCCTGGCTTGAGCAAATGATAGCACATACTACATGGAGAGATCTCTTTTACAAGTTGGCAGAAGCCCATCCCGACTGTTTAATGCTTAATTTTACTGTGAAGGTAGTATACTCAAGTCTAATAAATGAGAATATCCATAAAGGGCTAATTGTTTTGGCATCAAATATTGCCTGTATCTTTTATGTATTCCTGCTAATACTGCCTATTCAAATGTTACAACAGTACAAGTGCACATTGGTGGGAGGAATTTGTGTTACAGGTTGCAAGTAGTAAGTGTAGTTTCCCAGTTTGAAGTACTACTTTTTGAGTTTTTTGTCATGGGTTGGTTTTTGGTTTTTTTTTTCCCTTTGATCTGTATTTGGAAATTCTGGTGCAGTGGAATATTTCAGTGAGTTTTGTATGTTTCTATGACAGGGAAAGAATGTTTTATCTTGCTGTACTCCTAAATACTTTGATATCATTATGGTTTACTTTCTTTTTGCTACATCTTTATTGGTTTCCTTTTCTGTTGTCTAAAAGATTCCAGTAAGTGTATGCAGAGGTAAATCTTACATTCTGTGTGTTCTTCTAGACTTGTTAGGATATCTGAAATGTAATCAATGTAAGTTTTCTGTGATTTTTTTTTTTTTTTAAATAGCTTATATCTGATGCTGGATATCAAGGGGAAATAACTAGTGTTTCAACAGCATGTCAACAACTGGAAGTATTTTCCAGAGTCCTGCGTACATCTCTGGCAACAATTTTAGATGGAGGAGAAGAAAACCTTGAAAAAAACCTTCCTGAGTTTGCTGTAGGTTTTTGTTGTTTTATGTGGAAAGAAAGTAGCATTTTCCTTTCTGGTTAGGAAAGCAGCATGGGATTGTAGAGAATCTTGACATCAAATCTTACAAAATCTTTTGAAGAAAAGGTATATCTGAGTTCAAAAATAGAAAGTTATGCTTTTTGATAATTTTCTGACCAAGAATTCCTTGGGCTGCTTATGTGATACTTCTTATATTTATGAAATGGGTTGCAAAAAGGTGAAGGTAGAACTGTTGTCTTTCACATTTAATGGAAGATCTAAAGATCAGTCTAGTCAGTCCCCTGGCAAATTAAAATAATTCTTTTATCATCCATGTCAGTGTGAAAAGTTGCCATCTGAATCAACAAAGCGTATGTTCTTTGTTGTGAAGTAGCATAATGACTTTTGAATGGCTTTGTACTTGTCTTTTTAAATATTGCAGAGAAAGTACTGAGCCTAAGTAGGATAGAATTTCCTCTCAATTTTGGCATTTAAGAAACCTAAGTTCTCAATGTAGACATTTCTTCTTGCATGGTATCCATGCATAGTGATACTATGGTTTTCTGTACTTTCTTCTCAGCTGTTGGGTTTTTGGTTTTCTTGTTTAGTTGTTTGTGGTTTGGTTTTGTGGGATTTTTTTTTTTTTTTTCTTTTTTGATTAGTAGATTTCAGTGAAATCTTTGCTATTATGGCAATGTAGTCACAGAAGCAGCATGCTTGTGTATTTCTTGTTGACTGGTAAGATTCTTGATGTGTGTGTTCACAGAAGATGGTGTGCCATGGAGAACACACGTACCTTTTTGCTCAATCTATGATGTCCATATTAGCTCAAGAGGAGCAAGGAGGGTCAGCTGTCAGACGAATCGCTCAGGAGGTTCAGCGATACGCTCATGAGAAGTAAGTGGCAGTTAGATTATTAGTGAAATGTAAGTCACTGGAATTTATAAACTGCTGTCTTTTGCTCATTCTTGATTACCTTTTACCAGCACAAAGGAGAACTCTGAGCTGCAACAGAGCAGTTCGTATAGCAAGCTTTAATTTGTAGAGCAACAGAAAAATTCTGTGTCCTGTACTGGGAGACCTGAAATCAGAAGAGCAAAGAATTGAAGTTTCTGTCTATTAAAAAATATATTTTTATTATTCTGCAAACATTTTAGAAACAAACAAGGGAAATATAGACCTGTTTTTATAAAAACCCAGGATAAGAGGTTCTGCCCTAAGGCATTACATTTCATAGGATGTGCCCTGTTGACTTAGTGAGGCTAAAACTCAAATGTCCGAATTAAGAAAATAAGTTATGTATGTTTGGTTTTCATCTAGAGGCCATGATGCGAGTCAGATCACTTTAGCATTGGGTACTGCAGCCTCCTATCCTCGAGCATGTCAGGCTCTTGGTGCAATGTTGTCCAAAGGAGCTCTGAATCCAGCAGATATCACTGTCCTGTTCAAAATGTTTACAAGCATGGACCCACCTCCAGTAGAACTGGTTAGTAGGTATCTTTTATGACCTCTGAAACTTAGTTCTATTACAGTAGCACTCAGAAGCGTGAAGTCATCTTGTGCTAAGTGTTGTATTGACGCAAAATAGAAGTTAGCACTCAGACTCATCCATCCATAATTTTAAGTAATGTCTAAATGTGAAACTACTACTTTTATTTTGCATTAGCTTCTTGATTGATTTTTTTTTTAATCATTCCAAGTTGTTCTTACATATAACTAAATTGATTAGAAAACCTCTCAATAGGAGGCAAAGATGGCAAGAAATTAATTACCTTCTTTTAACAAAAAAATAAAAAATAATTTTAAACCCCACCCAGTTCTACAGTTTGTTACAAGCAGGCCAAATGGTACATTTTGCATTTTCACACTTAGCACTGCCCCTTCTGATGTGGGTTCTGGTAACAAGGGGTGGCATTTAGATACTGTAGCAATATAGTCGGTAACTCTGGGTTTGGGATTTTTTTGTGTGTGTGCCAAAGTTTGGGTCTCTTCAGAAAACTATCTAACCTACTTCCAAGGGAGAATATGTTCTATCTCATTCCATTCAAGGTATATCAGATGCAAAACCTATGTTATCATTCACCTCTCATAATTCTCAGGCTCTAATAAACCATTCGTTTTCTTCACAGATTCGAGTACCTGCCTTTCTGGACCTCTTTATGCAGTCATTGTTCAAGCCAGGTGCTAAGATTAACCAGGACCACAAACATAAATATATTCACATACTGGCATATGCAGCTAGTGTAGTAGAGATGTGGAAAAAGGTAATGTTCAGTTCTGTGAATAACAACATTATTTTTGTTTACAGTGGCCTGCTCAGATGAAGAAAATATATGAAGTTGCTCAGTTTAAAATAATGTATTCAGCTTGATTTACTTATTTTAATACTAAATATTTCTGGCTTCAACTGAAATGACTAAAAATGTAGATTCTGATGATTCAATAGTACTATAAAAGTCTGAATGCACAGAGTATTTTTGCTCTCTTCCCCCACCTCCCCTCCAAAGGTTTTCAGTCGCAGTTCTGTGCTACTGGAACCATACGTGCTTTTTCAGAGGAAGAGGAATTCAATTCTTTGAAGTGGATAAAGTAATTCTTAGGAAATTAAATAAACATCCTTGTACTTCAGCTCATTGATAATTAGTTCTTCTGAAACTTGCATTTGAGTCTAAATTTTGAGGAACATGGTGTAATCTTAGGCTTATTGTAGGTTACAATTCCTTTCCTTAAATAACCAAAGATGTGGTATATTCACAACTCTTACCTTCAAACTTTGCAATTTTTCAGAACAAGAGAGTCAGCATAAACAAGGATGAACTCAAGTCAACTTCAAAAGCCATTGAAACTGTTCACAATCTGTGTTGCAATGAGAATAAAGGAGCATCAGAGTTGGTTGCAGAACTGAGCACTCTCTATCAGTGCATCAGGTGAGCAGAGAGACTGGTCCCAAGCTTCAGTTGTTGGAAGGAAAGTGGTTTTTTTAGGAGACGCTGAACTGTTAAAGGGAAATACCTTTGTGGGCTACTCTGTGAGAACATCCTCACTGTAGAATACATGAAATTGTGGTCTGAAAGCAGCTTTTAAAATTGTACATCTGACTCTTTGGAATCTCTCTCATGAGGACTCGTGGCTTTCACTGACAACTTGTCCATCTTGTGCCACAGAACGTGCTTTTCTCTGCCACTGGAAAAAGGAGACAGATCACTTTCTCTTCCTAACAAAGCTTTCCTAACAATAGATGTGTCCTTTTTTCTACTCCTAAAAGTATGAAATAGCAGATATTGAATAAACTGGCACGAACTTGGAGTGTACATGAATTTTGTAGACTATTTTTTTTGCACATTGTGCTGAGCAGGGAGTGTGTTTGTAGAAAGAGTTTTCCTCCAGCCTATCTGCCCCCTACCCCCTTTCTTGATGAGAACTACTCTTGATGTGCTGGCAACTTTTCAAGCAGAACTTTTTAAGCTTCATGAATTCTACTGTAAGTTAAACTGAAAGTCTAGCAACCATTACAATATACTGAATGATTATTTATTTTTTAATTTATTTACTGGGAGGATTTTTGGGTTTTGAGGGTTTTTTGGATGTTGTGTTGTTTTGGGGTTTGTTTGTTTGTTTTATGCTCTCATGCTAAAGTGATCTCTTTCTCTGTAGATTCCCAGTGGTGGCAATGGGTGTATTAAAGTGGGTGGATTGGACGGTGTCAGAACCACGATACTTCCAGCTGCAGACTGATCACACTCCGGTTCATCTGGCATTATTGGATGAGGTAAAAGTGTATATGAAACCTTGCTGGAGAGTAAGAACAGTTTTGACGCCTGTAACTGGAAGTACATCCAGTTCACTGGATGCCTATCATTTGCAGTAAGTCAGTTAATATACAAAAATGAATCTGTTTCTATTTAGAGTTAATGATTTGGTTTTGTCAGCTCAGCATTATTTATGCTAGGAAAACTAAGGTGTCAGAGAAAGAAATGGTGGAATACTTTTTAAAAAGAATTTACATCTGGCACTGAACATCAATGTAAACTTGTCTAATAAAGACTGGTGCATTTGTTTTAAAATTGAAGTTCTGAGAATCTAATTTTTCTGTGTTGTTTGCAGATCAGTACATGCCATCAGCTGCTTCATCCCCAGGTTCTACAACTTCTTGTCAAGCTCTTTGAAACAGAACATTCGCAGCTTGATGTAATGGAGCAGGTGATTCTCAAAGGATTCAGTATTTGTGTTCCTTCATATTAGTTACACTTACTCAAGATAATAGCTTTTGCTGCCCCAGCGGTTTTAAGAGTTTTAATTTAGGAATAAGGTCATGGTTAAAATGTAACATAGCAGATATTGCATCAATAAGAATGACCAATAAAAATTGCACGCTTTTGAGAAGAAGCTCTAATCTGTTGGTTCTTCCCTTCCCACACCATCAGCTGGAACTGAAGAAGACTCTCTTGGATAGAATGGTGCACTTACTCAGTCGAGGATATGTCCTACCTGTTGTCAGCTATATCCGCAAATGCCTGGAGAAGTTAGATACAGATATCTCTCTCATCAGATACTTTGTTACAGAGGTCAGCAGCAAAGATTGTGTTTATTAACGTATAGAAATAAACTTTGATATCAGTTATATGTGTTTGGATATTAAATCAACTTGCCTCAGATGCATAAATAGTTCAGGATAGGAGATCAGATTCTGAGCAATGTAGGTAGTATCAGCATTCACTAGAATGTGATTCAGTCCTACTGACTCGTGACTTCTGAAAGTTTTAAGGTCCTGGATAGAGTACCACAAGAATGCATAATTAATTACTGTATGGGGAACAAGAGGTCTTAAGTGCAACTACTTGCATGCTTTCAAGACTAGTATTGTGCATTAAATATTGTCCCTACTACCCTTCTAACTGGAAGAATAATCCATTTTTGCCTGCTGTTTCAGGTGCTCGATGTGATTGCTCCTCCATATACCTCAGACTTTGTACAGCTTTTTCTTCCAATCTTGGAGAATGAAAGTATTGCAGGTACTATTAAAACAGAAGGTGAACATGATCCTGTGACTGAGTTTATAGGTGAGTCACATTCCTTGCATTCCTGCTTCCCTTTGTATTTGTTACAACTTGCAAATAATGTTTAGGAGGAGGATTGCTAAAAATAGAACCGCCTGCCAGATATTTTCACAGATAACTTCCCTTTTAGGGGCCCGTGTTTAGCAATTTTCCTTTAATCAAGAATCTCTGGGTAGTAGTGAGGAACTTGGAGACAAATACTGCTTTTTGAGAACTAGCATTGTAGTAAGGAAAAGATAGGAGCGTATTATGACAGACTAGTCCCCTTCCTATCCTAAAACAACATCTGTCCAGACCCTAAAATCCTAATCATCTACATAATGCAGAAACCCACATGCAAACAGATAAATCAGAGTAATGTACTGAACTCTTTCTTTCTTTTTTCTTTTTTTTTTTTCTTTTAAGCTCATTGCAAATCTAACTTTATTATGATGAACTAAGCAGTGGAAAATACCAAGAATGCAGAGTACACGATCACTACTTTGGCATACTCTCCACCAGTAAGGTTCTATAACTGGGCAACACAGCAGCAAAAAAACCTGAACAAAACCAAAAAACCGAAACCAACAAACCCAAAACAAGGAAGAAGGGGCTGAAGGGCATTTGATTGATTGGCATGGTGACCTCAAGCCTCGTATCAGGGGACTGTTAATGTACTTTGGAAATGAGTAATACTGAAGGATTTTCTGTTATTACACAAATCAGTATAAATCTGAGTATTCTGAAGGGGACAGCAGGAAAGAAGCAGATTTATTTCAAAGAAATTTTTGGTTACTTGCAGAATTTGTCACTGATTCTTTGTATAATATACAAAACCTGAAAAAGAGGGGAGGTAGTTCCTACTAAAAACACTTTGCAGATAGTTCTCTGAAGACTAGATCTTGAATGCTCTAGGTTTTGATGTTGCAAGTTAAAAAAAAAAAAAGGAATTTGTGTGATTAGCTCTGTGCTGCAGAGAAGCCACAATGCCTCTTTCTCACCTTTGCATTATATTAGAATTCTAAATATCCTACATATTTACTGCTATGAAAAAAACTGGTTTGCGTAACACAAGTAGAGTTGTAACAATCAAGGTTAGTTTTGTATTAACAACAGATGAATCCTATGTGAGTGCGCTATCTTTCAGAATCTATTTTTTTTTTGTTAAATAGGTGCATCAAATGTTCCTGGTAAGTTTCATTACCGTGTCAGAATTCTACTGCAGTCCAAAAATATGAATGTGTGCATAAATTTCATTACTGCTTGTTGTGGCTTGGTTGGGGTTTTTTTTATACTTTTCTCTCCTCTGTCCTGGTTGATGCCAAACAGTGGGGGGGGATACACCCAAGATTATAACTTACCTTTAAATAAAGGGTTGTTGTTTTTTTTTCCTTTTCCAGCGTTTTCTTTCAAAGTTTCATTAAGACCATTCGTTCTTTCTTTCTGTTCCTCAGGCTGGATTTCTCTTTGTACATGCAAATACTGTTTGTTTAAAAGTGAAGGGTATAGACAAGCCCATTGTGCTCTTCCAAGCACATCTGTTTCCTAAAGAACCTGTGTTCTAAAAGACAGTGGCACTGCAAGTCCAACTGGAAGTACATTTAAAAAGGAAATCACTGTTGTTCTCTGTTGTCAGTGAGTCATGAAAGGGAGCTCTAAGCTACTATGATAATTCTTGAGACAGCAGCCAAGTGTATAGATTCTTGATGCCTTATAAAAAAGGCACGCATAGTCCTTTTCCTCAGCTGGTCTCTCACATACATACTCCACAGTGACTGAGCTTACCATAACAACATTTACAGTGCTCTGATCAAGTTCTTAAAGTAGAGCCTGAAAAGGGCAAAACTTGCTTCTCTAGAAGCTGTTCTGAACTTTGTGTATCTTAGCTGGAATGATAGTACATCTTCTATTCAAACTGTCACCCTTTAAGCTTGCATGAGAACAATTTTTCATAGTGTTTCAAGTAGAAAGTTAAAGTATTTTGGTTTTTGTAGCCTCTGACTTCCTCTGTAGAATTATCTACAGAAACAATATACCCAACAGAGCTTCATTTTTAGGATGTAGCTCTGTATCATCTTTAGTGGTAATCAAGAGCAGTTTGTTCCTGTGTCCATTGCAAAGTTGCTGGCTGTTCAAACAAAGTATACTTTTGCTTTCCTCTGTGTTCAAGCTTGGTATTGCTTTGTCTGAATATTTGAGGTCTTTTTCACTTACCCATGTAGATGACTTGTAACTAGTTAAAACTTTGCTGTGATCAGTACTGTTATGAACATGGTAGTGTATCTCAGTGGAACTGCAGCTTGGCAGAAACAAAGTATATGGGCGCTATGGAGTCATTTTGCAATGATAAAGCAAAGCCAAGGAGTCAGATGGAATTCTGTATTTTGCCTAGATTTAAACATGCATTATTGTCTTTCATGCTTAAGAGGTAAATGGTGGATGAAAGAGAAGAACACCTAATGATTAGCATATGATCCTTGTATGTAGGAAACAAATATTAGGTCCACATCAACCAGAAAAGCCAGTCTTTGAAATCTCCAAGCATACTGGAATACGGCCTAACCTCAGGTCTAAAACATGTTCTCATCACAATAATAAAAGCTGTGCTGTTTGAAACTGAAATGATCAGAGTAGCACAACCACCTCAACTTCACCCTAGGCACTAGCAGTCTTAATCTTTTATGGCTATTTACTGTTCTGCCAAACTTGTTTTCTGATTAGGAGCAGATGTCTTTCTGTCACAGCTAAAACCAAAGTAAGTTGCAGAAACTACCACCTGAGAGATAGCAGACAATCGAGACAGCTTCTGGACTCTTTTCCCTCCTCTGCACCACTAAAAACCTTTAACTTACATGTTTAAGTAAGTGAGGCATAATTCACAAGTTGATTTGATTTATGGTAGGCTTTGGAGATTGACACTTAAAAGTAGTATTCTGCAACACCTGAAAGTGTCTTCTCTTTGCTTGTTGAAGTTGGATGCTTCCTTGTAGCTTGTATCTTCGCCTCCAGTGTGGCCAGAGGTAGCATGATTTAACTTGAATTGTTGTTTAAACCATGGTAGTTGCTGTATAGACTGTGTTGTCAACTAACCCTTTCACAAGAAAAAGTCCTGTAAAAGCAGTACCATGCAGGGTAAGCTTTGGGTAGCTAGTCTGCCTCATGGGACTGTTTGTTAGGTACAACAATAAAAGACAACCAAACCCATGATTTAATAATAAGCTCTTATAATACACATACAGTCATGTAAGAGAAAAAAAATCTATTTATTAAATGTAATTAACAATGCTAGTTCATAACATTTGATAGGACTGCTTTGCCACTTAGTAACTGGCTGGTTTAAGGAAGAGAATTTACTACCTTTCTTCAAATTAGGGAAGAAATTCTAGATTGTGGCAATTTATACTCTGCCTCCTTAGGAGAAGTGGCACAGCCAATTACATATTAAAGCAAGGATTTTGGTCAAAGACAAGACTAATTAAATAACTAAAGTGTTTATAGACTTTGTCTTTTGATCAAAGTAATTCCTATTGTATCATTTTGGTTGGCAAATAGCAACTGCATTATATGAGACTTCCAACAACACTGTTTTACCAGGAGGCCAAGGAAACAACAGGGGATTTAGTTTTTGAATGTATCACACCCAGACTTAGCTTTGTTTTCTCATCTGCATCATTAGAAGATGATATTTGCTCAATATTGTCAGACTTTAATATAAGCTCTAGACCCAAATATTGAGTATACTTTTTTCTTCCCAGCATGTCTACATAATTTGTATTTAAAAAAAATACAGAGATGTACATACAGTTTCTGTGATTAGTCAAGATGATTTAAATACTGTGCATCAAGGCAGACAACTTTTTCAATGGTAAATTACTTTAAGTTATAAATTATCTAAAGGCAGCTCTGTATTTATTTTACTTTGAAGACACTGTGTATTGCTATCTGGGCTAATTTTGCAGAACTACCTGATGGTATTGAACTGTGAAAGAATTTAGACTGCTGTTCTTTCAACAGAAAAAGGTTGTGCTGATAAGCTTCCAAACAAAGTAGTTCCTAAACAGCAAGATGTACAGTATAGAATCAAGGAAGTACAACATCTCCATACGCACAGTCCTCTTCAATAGCAAGATTGTACTCTGCTCCTCTTCCACCTTTATACGCACTTGTCACAATTCTCAGCCACCCTCTTTCACCCTGTAAAGAATTAATTTCCATTGTAAATTAGAAGACATAACTATAGAGAACATATGCTATTGAGTCTGTTCTGTCTTCCAAATATGAATGATTTAAGTGAATCTAGGAATTCCCTCAAGATGAAGTGTAACACTGGGTTCACAGGGCACCCTTGTTTAAAGGGGCAATCTGCTTTGGTAAATTTACATCCCCCTCATCTGTTCCAGATATGTGACTTGATTTTTGCTTACAACTAACAGTAATTTACAGTCGCCCATAACAGGAGCTGCATGTCCATGGAAGGGTAGCATTTGGGATTGATTTGACATTACTCAAGTAACTTTGGCTGAATATCCTTATCTTCACATTAGTTAGGTTTGATTTTTTAATTGCTAGTCTAGTTCAAAGGAAGTTTTACTTTTCCTATCCACAGGCTAGCTTTGCAGCTTCCTGTTTGCAAGTGAAAACCCCCACCTCTCCTCTAAAATCATTCTGCAAACGTGTTTGTTCCCACGTTTCCTTACCCAGGGTTCACCCCATGAGTTACGAACAATCCAGTACTCTGTTCCATTTTCGATGCCCCAGCCAGCCACAGATACAATGTGATTCACCTCAGGCAAGGGGTTGTACTCTGTATAAAGTCCACCAGTGTAAGCATCCAACTTTTCAGTAGCCATTATGCCACAGCTGTTATAAAACAGAGAAAACATTTTTAATACTAGAGGATCAGGACAAGGGCCTGGCTAAAAAAAATTGGGTTTCTGGCATTTTGACTTCAGAGCTCAATTTATCTACAAACAAGATGAAGTCTGCATACTAGTGCAGAGCTGCTAATGTATGCTAGAATGGAGAAGTACATCTCAGTCATTAGACTGAGTTTCAAGTATTTCAATCCCAATATTACTAGTAGATAAACATTTTCTTTTTTACCATGCAAGATGTTTTGGGTTTTTTTCTTTTACCTAATTGGTCCATTAGTATAGATTTCTGCCATCATCTTTTCTCTTCCACTGACAGACCCATAGTCAGCAACTTTCCAGAGAGTGTAGTTCTTTATCACATGGCATTCTCCAAAAGTGACACAAGTTCCACACTGGTTAAACTTCTTACACTCTACAAAACAAAAGTGAGATTGTCACTGCAAGAGAATGCTTTTCTTCAACTGAATTAATGGTCTGACACTAAGCTTTTCTTCTTTTAACTTGAGGCAGATATCAATAACTTCAGAGTAATTACTAATACATACTCTCTGGTGAACTAAATTTCTTTCTGGAAACCACATTTAAAGTCCCTACAATCACTAGTTACTATTCTTCATGGGCGTAAGTGCTTTGCTGAGGCAATGTTTCAGATGTCCTTCTCTACAGATAGAGGAACTATTCCAGTCATACATGACCAGACAAAGGTTACATTTCTCCTTTGTTTAGCTTGATGTGACACTTGTAAATGTTTCAATACATTACAGATTGTATGTCACAGATTTACGAGATTAAGTTAAAACATACAAGCTGTGCAAGCTTGTCTGGGCATGATTTAATGCTATGCTGTCTGACTAGAGTAAAAAGACACAACACACAGGCCTGTGAAGGAAACCTGTTCTGTCAGTCAAACAGCAGGTACTACACTGAAAACCCAAGAAACTTTTTTACATTAAGACATACTAAACCTGGGATTAAGCAAATAGGCATCATACTTTGATCCTTAGCTTGGTAGTTGTTGCAGGTCTCATCTGGAATGCCATGGTCATGGGCATACATCCAAACACCTGAGTGGTCTCCACCTTCACAGGATCCTGCGTCAGCACAATCAATCACATTCTGAACAGAGAGGTAGGCAGAAGGCCACGCACCTTTTCTCTTTATGTTGATTCGATCTGTAAGGATAAAAAAAATGAGGTTTTATTAGTGGAGTACATAGGTGGTTACACATTGCAACTAGTGTTAAAACTGTCCCTCCTTCATTAAACTTGTAACTGTTTACAGGCAACAGCACTTGTGGTTGGAAAAGGCCCTGCCGTCGGCAGTGAGGGACATAGCATGGCCTAACACAAACCGGCAGCCTGAGTTATTGTTGTGGGTTTGCATTAGAAAATTTTTCCATTAAAAACTCAGCAAAAATACACAGATGAGCAAGATCTGTTTAAAGCCTTGATGTGCCCTAGTCCTCTTTTAATTCAAGTTACAGCTTCTAAAAACTTCCAGATCTGTTTCCTGGCTTTGACCACAAAGGGTCTTCAAATACACATACAGCCAGCTCTCAGTTCCCTCTTTTACGGGAGTAAAGATTTATGCATAAACCCATGCAGACAGTCATAAGCCTGTGCAACCCCAAGAGACAGTCTTCACAAACTTAAAGCAAGGAAAAGCTTTCAGAAGTGTCTCCTCACTGTTATGTCAACATCTCACTGTTATCCTGCCATCTCAGACAGGCATCGCCACCCTCCTGCCTTATTTTGTCAGAAACAGCTAGCTTGCTTGGCAGAAGAACTTCCCAATGAGTATTTATAAACTGCTTATCACAGTGCATTAACAGTCTTAACTGATGCCGCTGTAGTACTTTTAATCCTATTAGTACTAACAACATTCCACTATACTTGACAGCACTGGGAGGCGTTATCCCAGCCTCGTCTTCCAGCAAGAAGAGAAGGAATGAATGCTTTAACCATTCACAGCAGTTAAGAAACAACATCCTGATTTTTAAAATCAACCTTTTGTACTTAGAAAGATGCATGTACTGGCATACCTACGTACACAGGTTTTAACCAAGGTTGGGTAATTAAGAAGTTGCTCTATTTTATGTATCCTAGTACTTCACTACATCAGGGCAGGCTTCATACGTGTCTGTATTCTTGTACTGCTAAGAATGGATCCTTCGTGATTCCTGCTGTCTGTTCACACCTGTGTTGTCTTCCCATTTCTGCACAGCTTCCTGTATTTCTCCTTCACCGTTAATCCTCTTACAACCTCCTACGCAAACAGGACTTCTGCAGCATGTTACTGTTGCACACAAATCATGTATTCTCTCTACAGAAAATATTTCTCTAGCTGAAGCAAACCTCTACTTCCCTTTTCCTAAGAAAAAGGCTATCTGCTGAAACTAGACTCGTCTGTATGCAGTGGTAGTCAGGTCATTTGAATGACAGGGCTCTTCAAGCTAATAAACTGTGGGCCTTTCCATAAGAAAGAATATTTGCTTCCTCATATCCAGGCATCATTGGAGCAGCCCCTTGCTGCTGTAGCTGTAGTGCAGCAGGCAGAAGTACCAAAAAAAGGGAAGGAGACAGAATAACTGCTTTTGCATCTGCTGCTAGCATCACCACACCTCCCAGAAGAGGGACAGAAAACCCAGTTCTTACTCCTGGCCCTGAGCAGCAGCATGGCAGGATCTGTGACTGCATTCCTTCTGCAAACAGCTTTTTAACCATGCCAGCATTTCCACTTCACACAATTTTGAGAGGGTGGGGGCAGCCTCACTGATTGCTTTCTCTCTTGAAACCAAACCTCCTTGCCTTCAGCTTGGGAATTCCCATCGTTCCTGGTGCGTTCACAGACATCGCAGCCTTGGTTTTATCTGCATTAGTGACTCCAGTAATTTGGCACTTCTTTCCATCAGCTATTTTGTAAGCTGAAGACACGCTCCCTTTGTAAATCACGGGGGGAACAGCTTGGTGGGTGAGCAGACACACGCAGCCCTGAGCGCCGTGTACCTGCTAAAGCGCTGGTGCTGCCGTGGGCCCAGCAGGACCCGCAGTACTGGGGGATGTGCTGGTTCCGCGTCGTGCTGGCGTAATTGATGCCGTTCACGTTCCTCCAGTCCCAGCTCTGGGGTAGGGCGGACACGTCCAGGTACTCGTGCGGGCGGGGGTAGGTCCTGCATGAGGCAGAAAGAAGAACTAGGTGTCACGCTGCCCGTGCCTGTATTTTCAGGCAGCTAAGGGGATTTTCCTTCCCAAAAAAACAGCTTTCACAGCGTTTCGTAACGCGGCTGCGGGTGTCCGGCGAGCAGGCCGGTCCCGTGACAGCGGGCAGCGTGACCGCTCCCGTGACCACCGCTGCGCCCTGAGGAAACACCCCCCACCCCCCCGGNCCCCCGCCCCGGAGCCCCGACCGGGCAGCGGGGGGCCCGGGCTGCCTGCCCCGGGGGCACCGGGCGGTACCGGGTTTGCAAAGCCCCCCTGCAGGCGGGCGCTGGAGCTGTGCCCGCCCAGCCCCTTCCCCAGAGGCGCCCCCGGGCTCCTCTCCGCGACGCCGCTTGAAGGGGGCCGGGGCAGGCGGCCGGGGTTGTCCGCGGCCGGGCGGAAGCCCCGTGAGGGACGAGGCGGCGGGGGCGAACCTTACCTCAGCCCGGGAGCCTTGCGCGGGGCCGGCTTGTAGCAGTGCTGCCCTTCCCTGAAGTAAAGGCCGGCGCGGGCGGGCGGGCAGAGGCAGCCCCAGAGCAGCAGCAGGAGGGACGCCAGGCGCCGGGACAGCTCAGCCATGCTGCGGCCGGCAGCACCTCCCTCCACAGCGCGGCCCGGGCGCCAGCATTTAAGGGCGGCCGCAAGCTGTGGGCGGTGCCGGCGGCACGGCACGGCTCGGCACGGCACCTCACCTGCGGCGGGCGGAGGATGCGGACCCTCCCTTGTCTTCCTTATTTCGTGTTGAGCTACGTCTGTTCACTGGACGCGGACTAGGGGCAAGTGCAGCCTGCTCGTGGCTGAGTCCTCCCCGATGGCGCCTAGAGAGTTTCTTAGGGCTCAGGGACAGACAGACCTTCAGTCGCTGCCTTCTCCCTCCCCACTCGGGCTGCGAAGGCTGCAGCACCCACTCCACGGGCGCGCTGTAAGGAACGGGTGCCCCACGGGTGGGCCCAGGTGCAGTCTCCATCCCACATACTCAAAAATGAAGCAATTTTGATCCCATACGCACACACACCCCCCACCCCAAAATAAAAGGAACAGCTGTTAAAATATTGCGATGATTCAATACTTGCAGTTGCTGACAACAGGGTTTATGACAAGAGGTCTTGCACCAGAGCAGATGCGGGCCCCGTGTGACTGCGTTACAGGTTTCTGTACCTTTGACCTAACACCTCAGCACCGCGTAAGACTGCGCCAGCGAGTGTGTGATTGCACAGAGCAGGCAGGATGGGGTTTTTGGTTGGTTGAGGGTTTTTGCTAGTCCCAAGTTTTGAATTTCTCAAGCCCTCTTATGCTCCAGTTTACAAAGGAATAAAGGCCTGTGTCCATTTTGTAGGCTGTTCTTTAGGGTTCAGGATATCTGAGGATTATTACCTGCTACAAGATTTAGTCAATAGTAAAAATAATTTTCCTGCAGAAGGTTTAAGTATCTGCATGGGTGGACTACTAATGTCTCATTTCCATATGTTGGTGAGAGCTTTCATGTTTAGTAAACCACAGCCAGTTCTTCCGTCATAGCTTTTCTTCCTTAGCTCTCAGCACGTTTTATAAAAGGCACGAGATTTATCAGCTCCACCTTATGCATAGAGAAACTGAGGCACTGTGAACCAGCGTGACAAAACCAGCAGCAGGGTAAGACCTGAGCTTGATCTGTTCTGTTCGCCTGTTTGGCAGTCCATCAAATAAATGAAGTTTTTCTTAGTAAGTGAAATGCAAATGTGAAGTAAGTAGTCTTTATTGCCTGTTGACTGCAACATTTTTTGGTAGCATTCCTGATGTAGCCCAGATTAGTCGAGACTAGTGTCAGCTCACCTGGTGACTATTCACAGATCCCTCTGAAATTATCTGGTGGCCTGTAGCCAGGTTTATCTTGCATTGAATAGGCTTTCTTCTCCACAATCTGCTCTGCACCTGTGAAAAGCTAGTTCCTCCCAAGCAGACCATATTAAAAAAAAAAAGTATCCCAGCATGCCTCCTTGCACATGTGTATTTGTTGCTAGTGCGTACTGTGGTGGCATTTAAAAAAAACAAACAAACAAACAAAACCCACAACCAACCAAGAAAAACAAACAAACAAACCAGTAACAAAAAAACCCACAAGGTCTTAGCTTGTGCCTGTCGCCAGGGCTTTGGTACCTTGGGCCCGCTCGGAAGGCACCGGGAGCAGTGGGCGGCTGATAACAGAGGCCGTGGGACAGGCTGGTGACAGCTCTGCCCAGCACCGGGCTGCTCCTAATCTCCGCAGAGCCAAGAGTCCCGTGAAGCCAACCCTTCCGCCACCTTCTCCTCGTTCTCTGGCCACGCTCTCGCCGCTAATCTGCAACAGCACATGTCGGATGGGCAGCACGCTTGGGCAGTTAACGGGCTTGAGGTTTTCAGAGCTCAGCAATGACAGCCCTGCAAACAAAATCTACAGAGAAACAGGCTTTTCATTTACCAAGTTTGGTACAAAGACAGAGTTGGGCGTTCACAGCAATGCGGTTTGGGGAGGAGAGGGAAAAGAGGCACAAACCCATCGCCGCTTCACAGAGCACCTCAGGTACGCTGGGCCATGAGCCATGATTTTTAAGACTGTGAGGAAGTGCTTCAGAGGAGGCACATGATCCCAGCTATTTTTAGCAAGAGAAAAACCAATGTTACGTGATTGCATCTTTCTTTCACTTCCCCCTTTTTTTTTTCTTTACTTGACAGATGCTTGTGAGTATACTTGTTGCTGAAATTTTTTTGCGAGATTTTTTGGATGGTGAATTAGAATCTTCAGCCTCTTCTCACAATAAGTTGTGGCTATTGTAGATTAATACAGTGAGTATTTTAAGTAGTATTTATTTGCTGTCAGTAGCTCTCCGACACATTGCGTCAATGCAGCTCTCATTCAGAATGCAGCAATTGAATATACAAGTCAGAATTGCACTATTACTTTTAGCTCAGCATAATTGCAGAAAACAAGTACAAAATGTGCATGAATAAAATGAAATTTGCTTTCAAAGTAAATGTCCAAATAACCTTTCCAGAATTTTGTCTTAGGAAATTGTAGCTGATATCCACTGCCATTGTAGAAAATATCTACAACATGGCAACGGAACGTAACTGTTATGTTGTCTTGCTAAGTAAATGAAACTGTTTAAACTGTTTAGGTTTTGGAAAATGATAAAACTATTGTGTTTTAAGGAAACGAAATTAATCTACCTGAATTTAAAGTCTTACTTCTATTGCTCCCTACTGAGGACGACTTGTAGCTTGGCAGAGGATGGTGAAGCGTTTGCTAGTTACTTTTTTGCGATGCACTTCTGGTGCTAAACTTTGTCTTAGGAGCAGTTGCCTGTTTCCTCGCTGGCTGGCGGAAGAAGTGGAAGTCATCTGCAGTGGGGAAGTCTGGAATAAGCTGATTTTTCTTTTGAAACAATATGGAAACTCAGAGGGTCCTTATCTCTAGCAACCCATCAAGTAATTACTTTCAATGAGTCAAATCCCTCCACTGTCATATTTTTATAAAAAATAATTTAAGGTGTTTTCCCAACTACAGTTCCTTTTCCTACCCTTAAAAGGAACAGTTGCAAAGCACTGACAGTCGTCTGACGTGTAGTAGAACTACATAAGCTTCCAGAAGACAGTCTGTTCTGGGTTTCTGTTGCTCAGTGATACTAGTCCTGTTTATCAGCGGGCAACAGGACTATGTCGTGTTTTGCTCAGCCTGGCATTGTTTCCTTTAATGCAGCAAAACGTTTCACGTAGTGAACATTATGGTTAACTTCAGTGGAACCGGGTTTTCACCTCTAGCATTTTCCTGGCAAGTTCTGAAAAGCCACATCTCAGATATAAGAAAATAAGAACTAGACAAAATACTGTATGTCTTAATGGCAGAAAGGGAGAGAGAGAAAGAGAGAAAAGGAGAGGGAGCATCTGTGCAAGTTAGTCACAAGTTGGTTCAGATTTTAGATTGGCTGAAATCGATGGATTCTTATGAGATGTTTAAGGAACATATATTGCCGAGAGTGCAGTGGTACATTTATGTTTTACAAAGTATTTTTTTTTGTTACCGATGCTGTCCCCCTCCTTCATGCAGTCAGACAGTGAGCATGATGCCTATTAGTAAATGGCAAGTTTGGCTGGTAATGCTCTGAATGTTGTGATTATAGGAGGCTACTGCTCAAAAGTTGTTATTGTTTTTATGATGGATGTTGTCATGTATGACTCATATGATGTTAAAATTATGCGGCAGAAGCACATGTACTTAATAAATTCAGATCGCTCAT
This sequence comes from Aramus guarauna, assembly GCA_013400195.1. Lineage (NCBI taxonomy): Eukaryota > Metazoa > Chordata > Aves > Gruiformes > Aramidae > Aramus > Aramus guarauna. Next base: position 3,636,044 of record VXBL01006671.1, on the reverse strand, counting down.
TTTTGGCTGTAATCTATATGCACATGTATATTTGTATATTATTATGTATAAAATAATGAAAGACAAATACCATGTGCACAGCTATTCATGAATCACGCTGTTTGCTGCACAGAGAGCTGGAATTAATCCTAAGGGGGTGCATGTGACAATTTTCTTTTCCAAGCCCCTCAAGAAATGTACCTGTGCTCTCGTGCCCTGTACCCAGGCAGTGAACAGGCACGTTGCCTCCTCCTGAAATACTTTGATGAGCACCCGGAGTTGCTGGCTACTCCCCTTGCTGGCTGAGTGGCAGTCCCACCAGTATAAAAAGGCCCCTTGGGACGGACTGCGCTGGGTGTAGCTGATAGAGCAGCAGAAGGAGGGCTTGTTCTGGGGACTGCAACGAGAAAAACCTGTGTTGGGTTGTAGCCACCAACAGGTCTACGCTACACAAAATGCGTGAAATTGTGCATCTTCAGATTGGCCAGTGTGGGAACCAAATTGGAGCCAAGGTAAGGTCTCTTCTCAATATTGGTCATTAGTAGTAAGTGCTGTCAGTGGTAGCAGGTTAAACATCAATAATGGATGGGGACTTTTGAGGAGCAACAATTACTTTGTTAACTCAGTGGTAGGATGCATGGCATGTTAGCAGTCAGTATGATTATTTTGATGTGCATATCATAAGATGGGCTTGCTCCTCATGCAAAGGTTAATATTAAGACTGTCGAGGAATGAAACATCTGCAAGAACTATGGCACAGTGATCATAAGTGCTCCAGAGCATTCCTCCTGGGACTCACATTCCTGGGGCACTTACTTGGTCTGGAAAATACTGGGATGAGGGAAGGAGCCAGTAATTCCAGGGGTGCAAAGCTGTGATGGCAGTGCTTTAGTTCAGCCATACAGCAGTAACTGCCACATTATAATCATTAATACAGGATTGCATGGGTCAACAGAATGCCCTGTGCTAGCAGTGACCAACTAGGTTTTTCTGAGAGTGGCACAGAGTGCAGTTAAGGATTCCTGTGTAACGGGCCTCCAGCGAGAGGCAGTCATGTCTTTCGGAGTGGTGTTGTGCAATTCAAATGCTGCCATGCTGTTGCTTAGAAGTTGCTCATTGCTGACTGTGCTAGGAGGAAAAAAAAAAAAAACAAACCAACAAAACCAACCCACAAATCATTGCTTTTTTGCTCTGTGGTGTACATTTCTTTTTTTTTAATACTGATTAGTAGGATGTTGCAAAAGAAAAAAAGTATCTGGGTTAATTTGGGGCTGGAGGTCTTTGAAGACACACGATAGCGGAATGGTTGTTCTGTTGTGTTCTCCCCCCGTTTCTTGCTCCCACAAATCTCACCTTGATTCCTTTTATTGGCACACGAAGCTATGGATGGCCAGGGAGTGTCATGTTTAGACCCAGGTAGTTTGAATGCAGCCAATGTGATAGTTGAAAGGTTTAGATTTTTTTTTTCCTGTTGGCTTTGACCTGGAAACCACTTGTGTCTAATAAGACCTGTAGAAAAGCGCGCGCACACTACAACACCATGCACACATTGGCAATGGTGTATTTGTACACCAGTGGTGTATTTGTACACTCCAAGTGAGACTGGATGCTAAACCAGACCTTTAAAATTAAAATAGCCACGTCATTATAGTGGGTGTGTCTATATTAACACTGCTGTGGCAGCTGCCTAGATAAGAGCCCCCGCACAAGACATCCATATGAATGTCAAGATAGGCCCAACAGCTGTCTGTGGAAAGCATACAAATGTGTCTGAGCCAGCTTTGCCATGCCACAGTCCCACTCGTGCATGACAGGCTCAAAACAACTATCCCAAATCCACCCCCCCACCCCACCTTTTTGTTAAGCTCATACCAACTAGAACCTGTCTAATTTAAACTAGTATCACTTTTCCTTTACTATAAAGGGCAGAAATTGAGGGCCTCTACCTGTTAGTGCATGGGAGGTAGCTAAGCAGTGTAAATGGTCTGCTAAACTTATCCCTTGAACTTATTTGGGGAGGAGGGAGAGGAGGGTTCCCCGCTCTGATGTGATACATAAATGGCAAAACCCCCCCACGTCAGGCACAGGTCTCCCTTTGTGTGCAATCAGGCATGAGCACAGCAGCGCTGGTGCTAAACATGTGCCGAAAAAAATAAATCTTTGTGAGTGTATTGAACCATTTTCCTTTTTCAGTTCTGGGAGGTGATAAGTGATGAACATGGAATTGACATCGCTGGAAACTACCGTGGGGACGCATCACTGCAGCTTGAGCGAATTAACGTGTACTTCAATGAGGCTTACTGTAAGTACTTCGCACTGTTAAGCTGTTGGCAGAGGAATTTGCAGAGCTAACATGGAAGTTAAAATAAGTAATTAAAAGGAAAAAAAATATTCCCCAAATCACTGTATACGGGTTGGATTTTTTCAGAACAAATTAGAAGCCTGTCTCTTTGACTTCTAACAGTGATTGTTCACATTCATTTTCTTTTGTTCTAGCCCATAAATATGTGCCCCGGTCTATCTTGGTGGACCTGGAACCTGGTACGATGGACAGTGTACGGTCTAGCAAAATAGGCCCACTCTTTCGACCTGACAATTTCATTCATGGTATGTGCAACATGCTGCCAGCAAACTAACTAGAGTCAACTGTCCCAAACTGGCCTTTTCACTCTTTGCAGCCTTTAAAAATTCTCTCATTAACTTTGTGGCTGCTCTTTCTGTAATTCTGTTCATAGGTAATTCAGGTGCTGGAAACAACTGGGCTAAGGGCCATTACACAGAAGGCGCTGAACTGATTGAAAATGTCATGGATGTGGTCAGGAACGAGTGTGAGAGCTGCGACTGCCTTCAGGGATTCCAGCTCATCCATTCGCTTGGTGGTGGTACAGGCTCAGGTATGGGCACGCTCCTCATCAACAAAATCAGAGAAGAATATCCTGACAGGATTATGAACACTTTCAGTGTCGTGCCTTCGCCCAAAGTATCCGACACGGTCGTAGAGCCGTATAATGCCATCCTCTCTATCCATCAGCTAATCGAGAATACAGATGAAACCTTTTGCATTGACAATGAAGCTCTATACGATATATGTTTTAGAACTTTAAAGCTCACCAATCCCACCTACGGTGACCTCAACCACTTAGTGTCCCTAACGATGAGCGGTGTCACAACCTCACTCCGTTTTCCTGGTCAGCTGAACGCAGATCTGAGGAAGCTGGCTGTTAACATGGTGCCCTTTCCTCGCCTGCATTTCTTTATGCCAGGCTTTGCTCCACTGACAGCTCGAGGTAGCCAACAGTACAGAGCCCTCTCAGTGCCAGAGCTTACTCAGCAAATGTTTGATGCACGCAACATGATGGCAGCCTGCGACCCTCGTCGTGGACGTTACTTGACTGTGGCATGCATCTTCAGAGGCCGAATGTCTACCAGAGAGGTGGATGAGCAGTTGCTGGCTGTCCAGACCAAGAACAGTTCCTACTTTGTGGAGTGGATCCCTAACAACGTCAAAGTGGCTGTGTGTGACATACCGCCACGAGGACTGAAGATGGCAGCCACCTTTATTGGCAATAACACAGCCATTCAGGAGCTCTTCATCAGGGTTTCTGAACAGTTCTCCGCTATGTTCAGAAGAAAAGCGTTTCTCCATTGGTATACTGGTGAAGGTATGGATGAGATGGAGTTTTCTGAAGCAGAAGGTAACACCAATGACCTTGTGTCTGAGTACCAGCAGTACCAGGATGCCACTGCAGATGTTGAGGAATATGAAGAGGTAGAAGTGGAAGCTAGCCCAGAAAAAGCACCATGAAAACAATGGTAATATCAAAACATCCTCCGCACGAGCCTGTTGATGCTCACTAAAGAAAAAACAGTAGCTATCATCTGCATACTGAACATAATTCTTTCTTAAGAATTTTTTCTCTGCATCTGGCCAAGATATATCCAATATTACAATACAATGCTTTTGAAATTAACGGCAGCTGTGCTTTAATCTCCTAAACAACTGCTGTCACTGAATCTCTCCCAAAAGAGCCACTCTGAAAACAAGTTGTCTCATAACAGCCTTTCTTGTGAATTCACTTTTAGAATATTATCACCAGATACTGAATGTAATATACAGCCTCTGTGTCTGTGCATATTTATCAGGCTAATAAGCAACAGCAAAATATGCTATCAACTCATCAGATTTATTTATTCCTCGGTAAACACAGTCTGTGTTCTGTTTGTGAACATGTTACTGGTTTCGGAACACACGCACATATGCAAGGCCTAGGAAGGCAGCTTTTATTTTATTACCCACTCCACAGACTGACCTTGATCTGTGGACAAGTTCCGTTCCTTTAGTTGCATGGGGAGGGGAAACAACATGGGGTAAAAGACTGAATATGTACATTCTTACTTTAAAAAAAAAAAAAAAAAAAAGTACTTTAGTAGTTCTATTGCATTGCTGGCTTATATTGTTGTAGAGCTTGTATTTGTTACCATTGTGTGGTTTGTTTCCATTTCAAACTATAGACTGAGTCGTATTAGCATACAAAGCTGTGAACACTGTATAAAAGTTGTGGTGTGGTAGATATTTCCCTCCCCAGGTACTAACTACTGTAAATTTTCTTCCTATCACTCAGTACAGCAAAACAGATGGCATGGGTTGCAGATAGTTAGATAGAACTTCAATGGCAATCATTAAATCAAAGACATACCTTCCCTTCAGGAATCAAAGTTTCTTGCCTTCACAGCTATCTACTTAAGACTGTATTTATAATATTCTTGAAAATAAAGATTATATACCATTCTAAAAAATACTGTAATACTTGAAACATTTGACAGACAAAGATCATAGCTTATTTATGTAAGGACTAACTTTAAATTACGTGACAAAATTGAGCTTGTTTTATTTTGCTAGAGTTTATTATTCTGTGAAGACAGTAAGAGTCAACAGCAGAAGCACCTAGACAAACACAAACCTGAAGCCAATTCCGTAGGTCTGCCACGTGCCTTCCTGTGCAGGGGGGTGACATTAGACATGCTGCAAAGGCGCACAGCAGCAGGAACCCGCAAACGCTTCCCTGCCCAAACTGATAGACCTGAAAGCGTGAGCTAACAGAGTGTCACTCTCCACTCCTGCTCTTCCCAGTGAGCCTGTGTCCCTCTTCCTCCCCGTAGGGCAGAAGAGCAGTAACAAGGACAACTGATAGCCGAGTGACCAGAGCACAGCCCAGGGAATCCTGCACCTCCTTCCCCACCTCCAGCAAGACACCAGGTTTCCAGCTCCTGGTTCACTGCTCGGTGCTCCAGACAGCTTTGGAGCTTGGATCCATGGCAAAATATCCTGCTCCAGTTTAGTTTTAATGCTAAGCCTCACCAAATCAATTTTCACCAAGTTAGTTTCAGCTTAAGCACAAATGGAAGATGAACACCATGATGACAGAGAATTTTAAAGCCAACAGCATTCCACTTCCAGCAGAGAGAACCAACAGAGGTATTTTTAATTATCAAAATTATATGCCTGTATTCTCTGTTGACACAGGTTTTAGTGAAGAAAACTTTTTACAAAGTAATCGTTAGTCATTGAAATGAAGTAAGCAGAAGTTTTAAACAATTAAATCTTTCACTCATTGATGTACCTGAAATATCAGCATGAAATCCAACAAGGGATTTGCCTTAAAAATAAACATAGGTTGCTACTGAACAGTAGACTGTGATAGAAAGTCTTCTATTTTAACACAAGTTAAATGTCTCTGTGGAATACTTTGTTTCAAGAGGAACACCACTTTCCACACATGCATTTATTTAACAGAAATTACATTTATTAGCATCTTGATTTACATAGAGTGGCAAATGATGACATTACATTGCAGAGTCTTGAGCTTGCCTACACCTTTGCAGTTTGCTGTTAAGAGTATTCACCACAGATCAGTTCCTATGAGAGATTTAAAATACAAGTTATTTGATTCAAGAATATGTACAAGGTATGCTTCAAGTAAAAGGTGATAATACTTAATTTCAGATCTGGGATAAAAGCTGTTGTACTTCAAAGAGAACTCGGCTGCTCACGATGCATGCAATGTCACAAATAAAGGTACAAAAAGATTTATCTTTCACCGGTAGTAGATAACCCTTACACAAATAAGTCTGCTGATTAGGGGAAACAGTAATTCAGGGAGGTCATCTCTTGGCTTAGTGAAGTAAGAGACAAGAAGCCTGTGAACATCACTACAGAAACTCAGCTGTTCTGCAGAAGTCCATAACAATTGTGACCAATTCCCGAATCATTCAAAGCAGGGCCTGATAGAGACCATCTCCTTTTCCTCAGCTACTGACATTACAGTTTCCCATCCCACACGCAGTCAGGATGCAGACATCATGCACAGTGCCACTAAACCAGTCAGCAACCTGCTCCAGTTCCACACATGGAGACCAGAGCTGATTTTCCACATCTAGCACGAAACGAGCCAGTTACAGACTGTCACTAACCCCACTCACACTGGGGAACCAACGCTCCTCGTACGAACAGCTACAATAAGGCACCCCGGCCCATCCAAGTTACTTACAGTTTATTCCTTCTTGGGTTTCACAGTTTTCACATTGGCCGTTGCCGCCCTCTCTGCCTCTGCTTTGTACTGAGGCTTCATTGCCGCTCTAACAACCTGAGCGCAGATCTGGGAATACCGGATGTAACTAAAGACGGGAGAGAAAAAGGGGGAGAAAACGAAGGTGAGGATCAAACGCGTCTCCACCCGCTCCAGAGGCACCTCCCTGCCAGGCCCTCGCCGCCGGCCGTTACAGCTATCGCAAGGAGGTCACGAGAGGCGCCTCGTCGCCGCCAGGCGGGTACCTGAGGCCGGCCTGCCGCCAGTAGGCCACCATGGCTGCGGGCTGCGGCGCCGAGAGACGCGGGGGAACGAACCGCTCCGCTCCCCGGCAAGGTCAGCGCCCACAGGAAGGGGAAAGACCACAACGCTGCGTTCTAGCCAATCAATAAGCAGGAATGATCCCCCCGCCAATCGGAATCCGAATTACCTCAGGAAGGCTGACCAATGGCAACTACCCCGTTGCCCCGCCAGTCACAAGCGCTCCCTTCTGGCAGCGACCAATCAGAGGGCTGAATAAGGCACGCGACCTCCCGAGGAAAGCCGCGAGAGCCGAGCTGCGGCAGCGGCGTCGCCCCTTTTCCCCCGCCGCGGGAGCTCGGAGGGGGCTTGCGGCGGGGGGTGGAAGCCCCTGGCAGGTTTCCGCGCTGTCCTCCCGCGGGCACAGGCCTGTGGACAGCACCACGCTGCACCGGCGTGTTTCTCCCAGTCCTCCCCGGTAGGAACTGGTTGGGAAAGGTTTGGGGCCTTCCTGGTTTAGGAAGGCCTCAACTCCGCCTCCAGTGGGACCTGCCTCGGGGTCCAAAAACGCGCGAGCGTGTGTGGTCTTCTGTGATTCAGAGCCGGTAATTTGCAAGAAACACACTACGCATTAGTTAACTAAAGAACAGGAATGAAACCCTGACTCTTCTATGAGGCTAATTGCTAGTTATATAGAAATCGTTAGTTCCATATTAACTCACTGCTAAGTAGTAATGTTGTAATTGAGGAATCCAAGCAAGTGGTTGAAAGCATGCGTTTTTCTAATTATATCAGATTCTATTACTCCTTTCAGTTTTTAGCTTTTTCTAGGTAAGACTGTAAAGGAAATAGTTCACAAGCATGTGGCACCAATGATTTTTAGAAACACAGACTGCCTTCAATTGGGAGGTTTAAGCTGTGTGTGGCCAAGTTGTGCCACATACACAGTTCTGTCCCATCAGACATGACGCCGTGGCATGGGAATCTTTGGGATGTAAGACCATTTATGCATACACCTGAAATTCAATCATTTGCTCTAAACAAATTCATAAAAGACAACATAGCAAACTAGAAGCTATTGTCATCTGTCGACACTTGATGGAAAAACAGACAATTTTCCATATATATAATAAGCAAAAAGTGATGAGGTCTGGAATCATGTTTGATGAGGAGTCAATTTGGTCCTAATCTAATGTTCATGTAAGTAATTATGACTCAGGATTTAAGGAGATTATGTATTGGATTGTTATTAAATCCTTGCACTTAGGTATGCATGCCTCTCTTCTATATTGGTTCTGTGCTGAGCCAAACCATATCGCAAAATATGTAGGAATCTTCCAGAAGCTGTACAGGTCTTGAGGAACCGCTGGTGACTTTGGTTCTCTTTGCACAGAGGCCTTGTGTCTTCCTGCTGATTTTAGTATTTGCTGAAGTGCAGATCCCTGGAAATCATGCAGTCATTTCACATCAGCACGCAGTGACGTTTTCACTTACGGTACATTTTTAAAGCACAGAATAATTTTCAGTTTTATTGGAGATCTCACTTAGTGCAGAGCCATTGCAATTAACAATCCACACATCATAATCTCCATATAGATCCACCAGAACAAAAAGAGCAGATACGACCGCATATGTCAGTCTATCTCCAGGATAGCCTATGACAGTAAGAAGTTTGCCTGTTAACATAGGAACATTTGCCTATTAGTAGGAATACTAACCAGGAAGAAAGAGAGGGAAGACAGAAATAATTTTCTGTCCTAAATTTGCCTGCTTAATCTCTGTACTGAGATTACTGAAGAAGACTCTAGTTAGTGCCATGTGGTGACATTTTGGAAGTGAACACTTTAGGACGCTAAAGTTACACTAGTTCCTTCCATCTTGACCAATGATTTGTGTCTAAACAACTTTGCTCCTATTGAATTTGGGGTTAATTTCTAAAGTCCATGTATTACAATCTTTCCTACTTAATTTTAAATATATAACTAGTATAAAAGAGGCGGACCATGATTCTTATTTCATGCATTTATTTCCTTATTTATTTTTTGTGTGAGGCATTTTTATCCTAATTTTTTGACAGACATGGCATATTGGAGCAAAGCTTTCCAACTTTTAACAATTAAATAAATTTAGAAATATTTGTTATGACAGCACTTTTAACACAGAAGGGATGCCAGTGATAAGCTATTGAAACAAAACATACTTGTTTTCTAAAAATCCAACTATAACAATGATAAGAAAAAGCTACAAGAAAGCACCAAAGATTTAAGGAAGCCCCTGTCTGCTACCTATGCAACAGATTTGATGCAACACAAGTAACTGCAGTACTTACATATACTGATAAAGGGACGCTATATACAAATGCTGTTTTAGTGGTAACATCTGATGATTTCATAGGTTAAATAATTATCAATAAGATTATTTAAAGCCTCACTGGCAGGCTGGGCCACAAATATGGCTCAGCAGAAAAAAATAATGCTAGCAGAGATGGCCATCTTTCTTCCAGCTACGTGTCCCTCTATTCCTGCCCCACACCTCTGATTCCTCTCCATAACTTCTCTCACTTGCTCTTTTTTTTTTTCCAATTTTCTTTTCCTGTCACATCATCTCTCTCTGTATCTCCATGTGAAATGCCTCTGCCAGCAATTCTGTGCAATGTACTCAGATTTAAATCCATAATGGAGATACACAACTTGGATGCAATTATTTGCACATTTTTAATATTTGTTGCTCTTGAAAGATAAAAATTCAGCATGAATTAAAAAAGGTAAACCTTTGGGAGAGGTACTATGCTGAGACAGAATGAAAATTAGATTACTGACAGAAATTGTGCTCTACAAAAATGCCAGAATATATATTGATGTTTATGCAGCTGTAAACAAGGCACCATTACAGATTTCTACGATCTGTTTTCATGCTCAGTTCTATTTAGATGTTAGGATATGCTTGTAAAGCCCTAAACTTTCCTCAGATAAGAACTTTCAGAAACAGCACTTAGGAAAGAGCGCATAAAGGAGAAAAGTTTAGAAAGGTATAAAGAGGTTGCAGAGAGAAAAAGGGGTATGTTAAGAGGGTTAGATGCAGAGATCAAGAGAAGCTGAAGTGGTGCAATGAGCAACATCCAGAAATGTGAGAGTGGCTAGGTCTGGGGGCACTAAAGATGTGAGATTAGAAATGTCCAAAGAAACTGAGGAAGTGAGGGAAGATTCATCCTGAAAGGTAAGATTGGGGACATCCAGAAAGGGTGTAGAGAAGAGATTAGAAACACCCTCAGAGGTCGATGAGGATAATTCAGAGGAGCCCTGAAACATGAAATAGTTAAAGTCGGTGAGATCTAGTGATTCTGAAGAGGTTGAGGAGGTGTACTCTGAGACACTTAATGAAGACAGAGGGATGGTACAGGAGAAGTCCAAGGAAGCTGAGGAGGTGTGACTGGAAACATCTAGGGAGGATGAAGAAGTGAGACTGGAGAGGTCTAGAGAGGGTGAAGAAGTAGGACTGGAGAAATCTGGGGAGGTTGTAGAGGTGAGACTTGAGAGATCTAAGGAGATTGAAGAACTGTCGCTGGAGAGATCCAGAGAGCCTGATGAAGTCAGACTTGATAGGTCCAGTGAAATCGAAGAGGTGAAACTGGAGCGCTCCCAGGAATCTGAAGAGGTGAGACTGGAGAGCTCTAAGGAGATTGAAGAGGAGGTACTGGAGAAGTCTGAAGAGGCTGAAGATGTGAGACTTGAAAGGTCCAGAGAAGATGAAGAAGTGAGACTGGAGAAGTCCACAGAGGATGAAGAGCTCAGACTGGATAAATCCAAAGAATCGGACAAGGGAATTTTAAAGAGTTCCAAGGAGGCTGAAGTCTTGGCACTGGAGGGGTCCAGGGAGGCCAAAAAAGTGAGACCGAGTAGGTCCAGGTAGATTGAAGAGATGACACTGAAAAGCCAAGTAAAGCCACAACATGACTGGTGTTAAATCAGAAGTATTTTAAATCAAAGATCTCTAATAACACACCAAAACAAACCAAAAAGACATAATGAACCCAAATAATATTACTTTTGAAAATAAATAAACGTACAGTTTTAATCTTTATGTCTCTTAGCGGTTTCTCTTATGGTGCAGAAAACTCTAGTAATAAGAGCTCACAGACTTAGAATATTGCTCTGTCACAGAGGACCAGTACAGGAAGTACAAGTACAGAATAATGCGCACAATAGCAGACATTCTGTCCTGGCATGCCTCTCCTTGTTCAACCAGGTTTTAGCATCTATGATAGCCTGACAAAGAACCCTCCTGTCAAATGCCATCTCCCTGTTCTGAAGGTCTGGAATAAAATAATAGTTATGTAATAGAATGGAAAGTAAAATAGTTTTGTCTTCTTTTCCAGATACCATAGGATATTCAGGTACTAGGCTACTTACTGGTTATGGAGAGAAATTTTAAAAAAAACCAACACAGTTGTAAATGGCAACTACAAGTCAAACTGGGCCTCTGACCATAAAGGTATGAGGGATTATTTCCTTTTGATTTGTAACATCTAACTAAAAAATGTGGATCTTCCTGATGATACTAAGAAGAATGGCAAAGAAAACAGTATTTTTCACTGCAGTGTGTGCAGGATTTATTTTTGGAAGCTAGCAGTATGCTAAACTGATTCTGTCACTAAGAAATACACATTTCAGCAACATCAGTTCTACTTGTTTTTCAGATAAAGAGGTCTTATTTTATAACTTGTATTTTTTACCTCTAGACATGAAATCTGTACTGTAATAACAGTAAATTTAAATTTGTGGTTAGTTTGAATTGTTTAATAAAATTATACTAAGAGAAGTCCTGATAGAAGGCAGACATCTAACTAAAAAGGGAACAGGAGAGCTTATATTTCAGTTCATAAAGGTGCATCTAATTATAGTATGAGTAGATCAAGAGGCTCATCTACAGCTGCTTTCTCTCATCTCAAGACTGCAAAGCAGAGAGTAGTTGAAACCTGCTGTTGTCTTTCCAGACGTAGGCACAGGAATGCACACAGCATTATTCAGGGAGTCATCACAAAAATATTTTATGGGCTAAGAAAGTGATAGATACACACATACAGGAGGCTGCAGCTTCTCAGGTGAATACACCTGAGCTTTGCCTGTGTTATTACACAACTAATGTCCAGATGCGTGTATAATGGATTTAACATAATCACCATGGGTGGAACTCCCACTGAGGTCACCTCTTAACTGCAGCAGGTGTCTGCTAAACATGGACTGAAGTTGATAGGAAGGATGACTTGCTATGCAAATATTAAAACAACACAAAAATTACCAGACTAAAAAAAAGCTGCTTATGTACCAATGATGAGACCTGAAATAGTTCTTGAATACACTTAATATTTATTCATAATGCCTCTGTAATTTTAGAGCCCATGAAACATGGTTGTAATTCTATCAAGACTACAATGTTTATAGAGCAAAAGGCAAGACAAATTAATTTTTCTTAACAGGCATAGTTTATGATGAAATTACAAGTTTGCTTGCTGATCTATACTTTTAATAAAAGAACAAAAATAATCAACCCCTTAGAAAAAATCCCACCCTTGCTGTCTAACACCACCATCATTTTGTGACTGACTTATCTTTCTTAAAAGATTCTCAAGTGCATTGTACAGGGGAGAATAAATAATTATACAAAAGGCAAATTACAATATGATATCAACATGATTTCCAACAGACTTTAAAGTCCATCATCCCTTCTCTGTTTTCCTTCTGCCTTAATTTAAAATGGCAAAGTTATTGCACATTTTCCTATGAAATAACACTGTCAAGAAACAGGCAATTATGGCAACTATTATATAAAATGTACAGGTCAGTAATTAATGCTTCCTACCTTTGATAGCTGTGGATTTATGTCCTTTCTCTGCCTGTGTAAGCCATTCTGGGCTGTGCTGGTAAAGCTCTGCTGTTCTCTCTGCTGATGACCCTAATCTGTTCTACAGCTACTGGAAATCATGCCATGCTGATGACAATACGGGTCATCTCCTGTTAAATCTCCTCTTGTCTAAGTACAGCACTCAGAGCACCAGCAGGAAACATACTCTGAAATCAATTCTAATCTTAAAGTTGCAGTTCTGTGCTGTTTCCTATTACAGGACAACATTTTGAAGGTTAGTTGATGAAGCAGACGAAGACATTAAATTTTAACTTTTGGACACCTGGATTCAAAGTAAAAATGATTTTGCAGTGTCATCCAAGTTCTCAACTGTCCATTCTACTAAATCTGGCACAAATAGTCTCTGGAGGGACCCAGGATCTGCAGAGCAGAATTCAGGTACACTCAGGTTTGAAGAATCTTATACATTAGTTCCTATTTTAATGTGTTTAATAACTTTTGTTAGCTATGTTACTTTTAAAATGTTGTTACGATAAAATAGCATGATAATGTAAATCATTCTGTCCACAGTTGATGATAATATTGGATAAAGTTTTAAAAACACCGAGGTGACATCAATGGCTGGAGCCTGTTTTCAGACACTTTTAAGTCTCATAGGTGCTTATGCTTATTTGAAAGACAAGGGAGTCTTTGGATTGCAGGTAAATAAGGACCATTATTGCATCTCACTTTGCAGACAGGGAAGTAACATCATCTGTGCAGTAGCACCCTGCTTCCATTTGTCCTATCTATTCTTTCACAGGAAAAGCAGGGCAATTGCATTGCTTGCTGAATGTCCCTCAAAACTGGCAATTATAAACACAGGACATAAAACTATAGAGTATCAGGCTAAGAAGGTTAAGTGCTTTTAGTACTTCAGCTAGATCATTCAGAATATGACACAACTATAAAATACAAATAAATTCCAAGTATGGATTCTGATACACACTTCTTTACTCCCAATTTTTCACAACTAGATTTTGTTGCAGCTGCCACATGTAAATGAGTTTAAATCTAGATAAACCAAAGCAGTTATCTTGCAGGTAAACAATAGCTACATAGTCACAAAACCCCTGTTAACAAGTACTCACCCAAATGATGCTACTTGCCTTATTATAAAACAGAGTTCTTACCAGAATATCCACAAAGTTGAACAGGCTCTAGGAATATGGAAGTTCACAGCAGGGGCTATTGTTTCATTTAATTTGGTGTAAAAAGGATTGGGTACATGAGTAAGAAAATATTTACTACATGTTTTTCATTGTATTATATTCTAGCTGATATATTGAGCTACATTATATATATATAATCTAGCTGCTGCTGTTTTTTTAGTTCAGTGTGTTTAAACTTTTTGATTGAAGGACTGTCAAACCTTTCTGGAGAAAAAGAACATGTAAAAAAGCCATCTTGTGTTGAACTGCTTGTGATATGTGTCTGAGAAGAAAGACTAACTTAACAATGTTACTATTTTACAAAACTGTATTTTTTTCTGTTAGAATAACATACATTGTTTACAGCATCAAATATTCTTTCTAGTAGATGCAATATGAAATCATTGTAATACACATTGCAGAGGCAATATCATTTCAGCCCACCTAATAGCTTCTTATACATAAGAAGATCCTCCACTTCTCCTCTCTGTGTGGCTCACCTGCTACTGGCTGTGTAAAGATTCTATCACTTCTCGTATTCATGGGTTTTTGGCTCAACAAGTTGACTTGGCTCAACAAAGGGTGCGAGGAAAGAAGTAGGGCAGCACAGCCAGGAGCAAGAAGGCAGGCAGGCAGACACAGGACTGTTTCCTTTCTCTGAAGGTAAGCAATTAATTCAGCTTAGTTTTAACATGCAACCTCATCTTTAGAATAATTCAATTTTATGGCAACGTATAAAGCAAAGTTGTCAAATTATTTGAGAAAGAAACGAACAGGTCCTGTGCAAGTGAAAGAGCAACCTTCACATTGAGAAATAGAAGGATTCTGAAATGACGCAGTGCTTTCATACATGCTCTTTATTGGCACTCTTCAGTTCTTCTATAAACATGAACCTCAACAGGATGCTGATCTTTCCTTTGAACCAACTACCTGTCAATGCCAGGGGGCTTTGAAAGGTTGCAGTTACTAGACACTGGGTGCTTAGTTTTACCGTATATGACATTTATTGGAATTATGCTAGACTACAGTTTAACTGCAAATATAGACCACAATAGACAGATCAGCAATGTTGTAGGAAATAGTGGTTAAAGTTTTTTCTGGTTTTTCCAAAACAAACAACTGGTTGACATTTATAGTTAACTGCTATATGACTGAACAGGTGCTGACACCTATTGTCAGCAAGAAGAAATACTTCTCAGGTAAGTTAAGCCTTTCAAAAGTACTTAGTTCCATAGGCATATGGCTCTGTCCGTACAAATATTTGAGAATTCAAGAGCACTGTGTTTCCCTTAGAACCAGGAGATGATGCAAGTGTTCAGTCTCAACAGAAGAGGGCATTAAGCTTGCCAAGACCTCAAACTTCCAGCTACTGCAATTTAAACTTCTGGTTTTAAAATAACCGTAATAGCATTTCTGGATGCAACTTGTTTTAGAAGGATGCTTTGGAGAGTTGTAGCATGCCCATCCTCCTGGCAGACATCCTTAGTAGCTGTGCTGGAGTTCTTAAGGGTCACAGGAATATGAGAAAGTCATCCAAAGTAATTAAGGCAATGAACAGCAAGGAAATCTAATGATTTATTACTGAAAGCTTCAGGTGAGCAGTGAGAACGAAGGATTTAACAGCACCATCTTAAAATATTCTCCAGGCCATTGAGCTTTAGATCTAAAGCTGAGTCACTTCTGTTCTATTTCTCAGCAAAGTTACATGGCTGAGAAGTTTTACTGATTTAAAAGCCTAAATCTGCAGATGAGGTAAAACATGAATCCATTTAGGCAAGCTGAAGCAGGTAGTGATCCACCGGCGACAACACCACTGATTTGTTCACATCACATCCTTCCACCTCTGCCCGTTCTGTCCCCTCTCCCTCTTTTCTTTCTTCCTGGTCCTTTAGTTTTGTCCCTCCAGCTGTAGCTCCTTTCTCTTACCCACCTCCTCCATTCTTTCTAACCACCAGAAGACACAGCTCCTCTGCCCTACCTCAGGTTATGCTCACTGCAGTGTTAGCACATTCATCTGTAGCACCCTGCATCACAGCAGTGCCAGCCACAACACAGCCCTGCAGTGCACAGGGAACACACATCACTTGCTGAAGTGGCGAGTGAAGAAACCACCTCAGTACGCACGCGTACCAAGCTCAGGGCAGGTATCTACTTCCTTCTCCAGTGATGGGACAGCACGTACTTTGTAATTGCTGCACACACAGTCCCCCACTCCTCATTGAGCAAAGCTTCCTGAGGTGCAGTCTCCTATTGTTGGAATTGTGGGTAAACAGGCAAGCTGTTACATGACTGCACAGACCCAAACATTTTGTTTTCTTGTGTTCTTACAATAGTGAGCATTAGAGTCCACATGCAGAGACACATTCCTTAACAGGTACATTGTAACAGAACAGAAATCTTGGTCAAAGCAGACTGAAAATCTTTCCTCAGGATCTAGTAAACTGTGAAATTTGGTCACTAGTTAACGTACCAGATTTGCAGAAAAGCAGTTATTAAGAAGCAAAGATGACCACAGCAGCTGTAAACATGCATTTGAGGATATGCATCTCAATAAAAGATTAGAAGAGTATTTCTTCACCTTCTTCCTCCTCATTTTAGGTTACTCACGTAGGAGTTAAAAAATCCAAACAGAAAGTTTCAGGAACTAGCCAGAACTCAGATAAAATTTTATTTAAAAGGTGCCACATATAGAAAGCCGTACTCCCTGACAGAAGGGGAATGCAGGCATATAAATAAAATAGAACAAAGAAAATCATAATCTGTCAAAAATATTTTTTTTCAGTGCAAGGGCAAACCGTGAGTTCATACTATAGAGTCCTTGGTGCAGAAAAATTAGGAAAAGAAAAAAATCAACTTTAAAATGCCAAGTGATGCTAATGGCTAAACAAACATATAAAATGAGTTTCAAGCATTGCACTTTTATCAGAAATGATGGTACAGTTTTGCAGAAGTTTCATGTAGACTTTTAAAATTGAAATGCTATTTCAGTTGTAATAACTTCCTGTAAAGAATGGCAAACCAATGATTTCAATTTATTAAGGTAGTCTCAAACCATTTCCTTTTAGAAAAATATTTAGAATAGTTAAATTTTTAGAAGTTATATATATACACATATCTGCTTTTTCCCCCTACACAAATCTTACAGAAGATTGTGTTCCCATGTGTTCACCTCTTAAAATAAGCGCTGGTTCTCTATATAGCAGACACTATTCAATAGGCAATTCTGATATAACATAAATGGCATGCAATGTAAAATATGCTGGAACAAGTGACATTACAGTTCTTAAAGGCAAAGAGAGAGTCCTGAAATTACTTGTAAGCTTACAATCAAAATTCCAGGAAGAGCCTCTGGCACCAAAATACAAGCATCAGCTAATTCGGAGCTTTACATTTTGCCTTCACAGTGAAGGAGCCTCAGGGACAGAGCCTCTGCTGCAGTCAACAGCACTACCAGCACACTGGTACGCTATGTAAGGAAGGATGTCAAGGTCTGACCTTTAAGTTCCTACAGCTAATAACTGGTGACAGTACCAAGAATCTACAGCAAGTACCAAGAAACAAAACACAAACCATAGAAAATGTTTTATTCTCAAGGTTTTCATTTAAAGAGCCTTGTATTGTGAGCAAATTAGTTCAAAAGGTAAAGGATCTTCTGGAACTTAGAACACTATGTTTAAATGAAAGGACAACAAAAATGTTCAGTTGATGTAACAGGTTATTTTTGGAGCATGATCAAATTAATGAGTGTACCGTTAACATTACTATCACTTCCTCTTAGGTTTAGTATCTCTTTAGCTAAATTCACAAAGGTTTTTTAGTCCTTTAAGTGGTTCTTCGAAATTTTGAAGTGAACACGTACTGTTCTTAGATGCCCTAGCAGCTTGCAAGATTTTAAGGCTCTATGCTTATTGTACCCCTTCCTTTAATGTGCTTTTAGAAATGGAAATACTTGTTCTAGAAGTTTAAGATAAAACTTTATTTTAAGTTACTGCACGCCCAGCTCATTAACGTCACATTTAGGAACAGAATTTAGGTCTTAGTAGATAAGAGACACTTTGTGTGTTTTACCTATATTGACTGAAAAACGAGTACCATGTTAGGTCAACCAGCCAAACAAGTTAAAAAGCTTATCAAAAAATATTTTGTACATTCTTTTGTATTTCAAGCATCAAGTAATAAACTTTCTATTAAACCAAGTTGTATCACACAACTATCAAGAATTAACAAACAGAACAATGCTGGAACAAACCATTCTGCTTAATTTTGGGCTTGGTCCCAAAAGAGGTAGTCCGTAAGTCACACAAAAATAAAAATTCCACAGAAGTTAATCTAACATGCCAGTCTCCTCCACCATATGCAGCCTCATTGCTAAATAAGGCTATTTCATATCTGAAAACATTATAAGTTAGAGTTCGTGTAAATACAGGAACTATACTTGAAAATTATTTCATCTGTAACCGAAATTCGGTCCAGCTGAACCAATATATTAACTAGGCATCAGCCCCATTAGTAAGAATTCAGCTTTTCTCCAAATGAAATTTGAAGCATGTCTAATACAGGTATGCCTTTAAATAACAAAGGATACATGTATTTAGGTTTGGAGAGAAGCTTCAGATTGTTAAACCTCGTTAGTAGCACAAGTATGTTTACTATCATTTCTCTACAAATGCTGCTGCTGCCATTGAATTCCTCATGGTTCCTCTTGCTGAAGCTGTGAACTCTTCAATTTCAGCATTCAGTCTCTTAATTACCCATTCCAATGCTTCACGGCCCTACAGTTAAAGAAAAGTTTATCAGTGTTTAAATCGTAGCAAGTAAATAGGTTAACATCTGTCTTACTGAAAACGACTACAGAGACACCAATTGAAAAAGGAAGAAAAGGTACAGAAATACGTGCCTCTGATATTTTTTACTTCAATAACCAGAATACTGCAGGAACATGTACTGCTTTAAATTTAATGACAAAATTCCTTATGTCAGGAGTGCTCACGTTACAAACCACAAAAGCCTTATCCAGATTGTTTTATCGTTCTTGAGGCTGAACTCAAGACAACTTTGTATTCCCAGAGGACACACTCTCAAATAAAACACAACTTCATTACTCCCATAACTACTTCAGATCTTCTGGATGCATATCCTTTTCCAATCACAAAAACTAACAGATGGCATCAAGAGGGCAGCAAAAGAGTGACAGTGCCAGACTGTTAAATGAGTGGAGATGTTTTTCCGGTGAAGATTCAGAGAGCTTTGCCAATAATACTTTATTATGTCCATTAGCAAGTAAAAAAAAAAAAAATAAAAAAAATTCAGCAAGCGGAGCATTCAGTCTCTACAGTAAAGGCAGTAGAACTATGTGAACCCTTCCTAAGAGTATTAACAAAGCCAAAAAGTAAAATAATTTTACTCCCTTTGTCATTTACCCAATGGTCACACATTTTACACAAGGGTCATACTTACTTTATTAGCATTGGAAGAAATTGTGTTTGCCATTAGCCCTTCTAGGTAACTACTGAGGCTGACACCTTTTACAGATATTATTGCTTCTTGTGTCAAAATGGTTCTGAAATAGAGAGCAGGAAACTGAATTATTCTGAGTAGTTTAAAAAAAGAATACATTGCTGAAAGAAACTCGTTCCTCCCCAACAAGTACATTCCCTCATCAGCTTCACTGTATAACAGAGAACTTCTTGTTCCATAAACACAACCCACTTCCACAGTTCTTAACTGCTTTATGCTTCTACTCATAAAATAAAACCCAAGAGTCCCCACTAAGTCCAAGAGTCCCTTTGTGGCACTCAACTATTTCCATCTTTAGCAGCAGCAAGTTAAGAGTGGAAACAGCAGATCTGGAGTGAAGGTTAACTGGGAAAACAGTACTAAGACATCCCTTTTAACAATAGGGATTTAACATTTCTGACTGTCGCAAGAGAAAAAAACTTATGTTAGAATCCCTAGAAAGATCCTTCATAATTATCATTAGTTCCAGCAGTATAGAACCAGTAAGCTCTAAAGTTGCGTAAAACTCCACCCAACACCAAAACCCAAACCTCCAAAATTATAGATTAAAGGCAGGTAAATATGCCTCTAGTGCAGGCTCTGTGCTCCGGCTGATGAAGTGATCAGAAAGGAGGTAACTGATACAAGCTCAGTTACAGAGAGGACACAGGACAACTCCCTGAAAAGCTGAGCTGAAATGGACTCCATCATTGCAAGACACTAAGTTTCCCAATAGTGCTCTGCAGAAGCAATATCACTAGAGAAAATGATAGCCCATTTAATTAATACCATAACAGAAGTGATGTAAACCTCACATTCTGTTCAAGGGAAGCCATGGGAATTTTCAAAGCCGAAGTCTGCACTTCGGATTCAGGGCAATCTCAGAACAAAGAGGTACTTACTTGTCTGGTTCGTGAGGGTGTGGTTTATAGACAAGTCTCTCATCTACTGACACTAGGTTTGTAAATGAAATCTGTAGAATATAAAACAAGATTACCCCTTGATAAAAATGTTAAAGGAATTTAGTAAATAAAACTGCAGATTCCAAACTAATGCTTATATCTAATCTAAACAGTACGCTTCTCCTGTAAGCATTAGAGTTGTAGAACAAGATAGAGAAAACTCCAAGTTCCGCATTTGCTGATCTAATTCATAGGATCCCAGACTGGTTTGGGTTGGAAGGGACCTTAAAACCCATCTAGTTCCACCCCCTGCCATGGGCAGGGACACCCTCCACTAGCCCAGGTTGCCCAAATTCCCATCCAACCTGGCCTTGAACACTGCCAGGGAAGGGCCAGCCACATTTCTCTTTCCTTAAGTTTTTTGGATCATTTACCAATATACACTGCCACATTTATAAAAACATTTCAACAGTGGGATCAAACAGATGGAGTAGTACAAAGAGAAGAATGTTACATGATTCGGAAACAGTGACAGTGTACACCAAATGGCTTTTAAAATTTTTTTCTTAACACCCCCCACCCCCAAAACTACTGTGATCCTGCTCATCAGTATGTTCAGACGCTTTGGTCCTGACAAGTTCCAAAAACCTAGTAGCTCCTTTCTGAAAACCAGAACCAGTCAGCTATAAACATGTTACTTAAACCTTTAACTTGTATTTTTCTAATGAAATTTTCAAGTAATTCTCAAGATGATTTTTCTTTTCAAATTTACAAGGAGTTGTTATAATCTGTAATCTGTTTTAGTTACACAAACGCATCTAGAGTACTTACATTACTGGATTTCAGCTCCATTGTTTTTTTCACTGGGTCAACAACAGAGTGCTCCTGAACATATGTCTTTGTTCTGCATGTGCCAATGAGCTAGAAGACAAGCAAACATATATGGAATTAATTATGCTAACCAATTACAATGTTTTTAGTGCCTTTAAATGCATAAGTAACACTTATTGTCCTGAACAGACACTAGGACAACAGAATTAGGATTGAATTTAAATTAAAACTATTCAGTTGAGGTAGATCACATTTTTAAGATAGAAAGAATTTAAGATCTAGGCAATTTTTGGCTATCAGGAAGTCACTATGTGTACTGCTGTTGAGCTTTCCTGATACAGAAATGCTTATAGTTTTAAACCATTAAAAGTTACGAAATTATATACATCTGTTACACCACCTGGTTCACAAACTTCCCCTCCCTCCAGCATCCCTTCCAAGCTCTGCAACGCAGTACGTACGGATTTCACAATGGAGGGAATTCCCCATTCTGTACTGAGGAGTCTGTGGCTGTGCAGCTTCCCGCTGGGGTCCACGTGTCTGTCCAGGACATCGACTCCCACCACGCTGGGGTTCATGGGATTTGGGTATTTCTGCATGGCAGCCGTTGTTACCGTTTCCCAGGGGTGACTGCCAAAACAGAATCAAGGCACAAAGCTGCACACGCTTGGCTTTTAACAGGATTTCTATTAAAACTGAACATATACATCGATTTATATTTTTAAAGCAGTTCAGTTTCCAGTTCTCAACCCTACAAATATCCTTCCCTAGAGGAAAACATCTGTTTTGTGGATTGGACAGTGCTACATGCAAGTTAAGCGTACAATACACCTGATTAATCAGGACTCCTGACTTCAATTACCTTCTGGCTTGTAATTTGATAAGAAAGTTTCCCCATGACATAATGCCTTTTTTTTTTTTTTTAGGTTTTAGTAATACTAGAGTAATTTATTAAGCTGTTTCTTTAACAAATATTCCCTTTGGGTTATTTTTCAACATAGGTGTTTTGGAGCACTTGAGCCCCCACAACATGAAGCGACTTTCAATGCTTTGGTCAGCCCTACACCTCGAAGGAGAGGGCAGCACAAAGATAACCCTCGACCCGCCGGCACCGCACCGGGGTCCGCGCTACACCGGTACGTCTCCTGGTTTGGTCTGTAAGTGGCTTCCACAGGCTGCGTCCCCTCGGAACACTCAGCCGCCGGCGGTCACCCGCACACCCGGCCGGCAGCCGGCTCGGTGCTGTGCCCGCCGCGCTCCGCCACCCGGCGAGCCGCTC
>VXBL01006671.1:3546917-3613566 GCA_013400195.1 Aramus guarauna | reverse complement strand
GGGGGGGGGCGGGGCGGGGCGGGGCCGGAGGGGGGTGGTGTGGTGTGGTGTGTGTGTGCAGACAGCCCACACGGCAGAAGCCCCCTCGGCCCGCCAGAGGAGCGGCCGCCCTCCCCGAGGCCAGGCCCGCCCTGCTTCTCCCCTCGGGCCGCCCCCGCGCCACACTTACTCGAAAACGTGCTCCGAGGTCCAGATCTTCATGGCGGTGGCGGGAACGGGGCGGGGCTGGGCCGGGGGCGCCGCCTCGCTCTCCTCGCACCCCGCCGCTCCGGCAGCCGCGGGGCCGGGCACTGCCGCCGGCAGCTGCTGCGCCTGCGCAGCACGGGGCGAGCCGCAGCGGTGCGGTAGGGCGCGGAACGCCGGCTTCCAATCCCCGCGCGGCGCCGCGTTGACGTCAGGGGTCACGTACGGCGTGAAGGTCACGCAGACACCCTCGGCCGCTGTGTCTGAGCAGCGGAGGGTGTCACCCGCCTGCCGGGCGGCCTGGCCGCGCTCACTGCGCCTGCGCGGGGTGGTGCTGCTGCCGGGGCTGCGCGAGGCGGCTGCTCCTGACGGAGTTACCGTTGTCTCGCTGACCGAGACGTCTAAGGGTGACGTTACGGCCACAGCTGTCACGTTCCTTGAGTTCTTCCCCCGCTGTGAGTTGAGGTGTGGATAAGGAGCTCAACTGAGAAGCCTCCGTCAACTAAGAACTGAGTTTTAGTCACATTTGAACGCATTTGTGTAACTTGAAACGTTTTATTTTTCGTGAATATAACTGGTTAGCTTTTGTAAGGCTTAATCAGTTAGAGCTGGAATTAACACACATTTCGTACTAATGCAGACCTCCAGGAGCCCTTCTCCTGCTGCCCTGGCTAACGTGGGCCCGCGGTAGAGTTGGCCGAAGGCACCACGCGCTGCAGCGCAGCTGTTAGGCGGCTGTCGGCCACCAGGGGGCGCGGAGATGCTCTGGGGCTGACTGGTGTAACGGGCATGGGCGGGCCCGACCGACAGGACACGTACAAACGTTACTTAACCGATGCCTGAGCAGTGCTAGTAGTGCCCCACCCAGGCCAGCTGACTGCTGTCCTCAGCCAACGTGTTTTGTAAGTGCGCTGCCTGGAAGTTATTTTATAACCAACAGTTACAAAACAGCCTCTGTACCATTTTCCATGTTAAGAAGCGCCTTCTGTAACAGGCAGGCTGTTCCAGAATGGAAGGTTTTCAACAAACTGTCCAGAACTGCTTCTCTTACTCATCCTTGGAATAGACCAGAAGTGATTTACAACATTAACAGAGCAGTAAGTAGTCAGTTACAGCAACAAACAAGCCCATGTGCAGTTAGTGGCACATCATCAAGCACTTTCTTCTCAAATTCTCAAGGTAACAATATTGAAAGTGTCTTGAGTTGTGTAGAAATCATATTTTTTTTTGAACAGGGAGACAGCAGGACAGCATTTCATGGACACAACTCCACCAGTGAGCAACTGTTGTGTGCTCACAACTGCACAGTAATGGCCTCGCTGGAAAAGGTTGAGAGGCAGGTTTCCCAGAAACAGGTCACTTCACACAGCGAGATTTCTAGCATCTTTCTGCAGCACCAGAAATCCGTGCCAGTCTGTGGAAAGACAGATTCAATGAATATTCCCATGCAATCTTGCTGTTCACACTGAACATCTAATACAGAAGCTATTACACAGAGAAGCTACTGTTTAATGATAAACTACCAGATTCTATCAGTAGCAAATACTTAAGTGAGAGCTGTTAAGAGAATAAATTTTTGCTGGAGAGACCTGTCTTGATCTTACTTTTCCTGACTCTTCCATCTTGTGGGACTATTCCTAAACATTGTTAACATGCTACTAATCTATCATAGTGTACAAAGTTATTTCTGGAGGATTGCAAGTCAGTTCTAAATCCATTGTAGTCTTAATACCCACGGAGTGATTTTTGCAACTGGAGAATTTTGCAAAGGATGTTAAAAATTCTAAACATTTTGAGAGATCTCGGAATGCAATACATAGTTGTGGAATACGATGACCCTTAAACAGACATCAGCAATTCAGCAGATACCCATGTCCTATCCATTAGGCTATCTGTAGCCTCTCATAATTTTTTTCTGTAAAAGAAATGTTAACTACTGGAAGCAAAATGACATCTCCAAGAAGGAAGCATGCCAACATATGGTGCCGATTAGGAGCTAGATCTCAACAGTTCTCGCTCATATAAACTTCAGTTTATTTTAACAGGAGTTTTGTTCAAGTTCCTGTATTTGAGTGATATCAAGGGCTGAACTACTTATAAACCTGACTTTTACAAGGAATAATGAAACTATAAATAATAAAGCCAGACTTTAGGAAAATAAAATGCTCATTTGTAACTGCAGAGGAGAAAGTTGCACATCCTAAATGTTAGAATTCTTTGTTGCTGATGTTGCATTTTGAGAATATTGTGTACATTTTTATGACCAAGAATTTACTACTATAAAATTTTATATCTGTTCCCCTATATGTTGACAGTATTTGTCTAATAATTGAAACCAAAGAGAACATTATTTCAGTTAAGTCTGTCCAGTCCCAGGTACTACCAAGATGATCATTAAGGACCACGATGGACATCTACAAGAGTATAAAAGTCTGTGGAAACCCACGGTGAGATTACGTAGTTCATACATATCTTTCAGGGGCTGTTTGCTTGTGACTCTGCTAAATGCGACTGATGCTTAAAATGGGCCTTGTGACGATATGCTTCATATAGTTGTTGGCAGAGAAATCTCTTTCAAGTTAAGAAAGACTTACAATTGCTCCTGGAATTGTGGATGAAAATGCTCTGAGGTTCCACTGAATTTATTTGCAGAACAAGGCATTATGATTTTGTATTTTCAGACCCACGTTTGCCAGCAGGGAAGTGTGAGTTGTCCCCTTTAAGCAGCCTCATAATCACTTTGACTGCAAAGCAAAAGTGTCAGGAAATAGCTCACAAACCAAAAGTCACTTTATCTCCAGCACTGGGTCCACATCATTCATGTGCTCCATAATGGCTACCAAAACCCAGATTGTCAAACCCACTCAGGCTTAGACAATTGTGGGCTTAGCTTTCTGGAAGAAAAATACAGGTATTATGTCATCACACTTAGAAAAGCAAACACCATACTGGTTCAAAGCCCTAATCCCAGAGATCAACTAGACCACTCTGCAGTACAAAATGTCACTAAATTCTAAACTGAAAAGGGTTTGGTGACAATGGCAGTGATTCAAGGTGCACTTTGAATGAAAGGAATGCAAGTCAGACGTGGCATTCATAATGGATCACCACAATCAAATGTTACAGTACTAAGACGCATATGACTGATACAGTGAAGGGCAAGTGGGGAAAGTTCTGTATTTAACTGCTGCACTGCCTTGCACTAGGCAGGAGATGAGGTCTGGTTGCTTACCCTGCTTCATGTATCACAACACAATTTTCAAATTACAACTGTGGTGACTTTACTATTTCATACACTTAAGAAAAATGTATTTGGCGTATTTTTTCCTGTCATATTCTGAAATGTAGCAAACACTACAATAATACTGCACCAGTACCTTGATCTGAAATTAAAAGTTTACGTGTGTATGAAATATTGGTATTCACATGCAGTATTAATGAAAACCATTCGAAGGTCTTGTTCTTTTCTTGAGCTGGAAAAACAAGTATTTGTCAGTCCCACTCCCTTTGTCAGTCTGGCAGTTGTACTGGCAGAAAACTTAAATTATTGATGTTTTCTTTTCCAGACATACCTCTTCAATGACTTTCATTATACAATTCTTAGTGAATACCCCAGTTATAAAAACTCTTTCTCCATCAGCAGCCAATTCAGTATATGAGGCTGTTAGCGCTTGGCTGTGTTTTCCTGTACGTACTTCTTAAAAGAGTTTTGTTGGATAGCAGAGCTCTCTTTTCAGTGCTTCCAGAATCAGCTCTTTAATGCCTTGCAAGTCATTATTCATCTCTGTATCAAAAGGTCACCTCAAATTGTACTTCTAATAAGCAAATACCCTTTTCAGAAAGAAAGCACAGCATTATCTCAGTGGAGGATAGTACTAAGTCCTCTAGTTTTTGCTCATATTTTAATATGAATTTTGTTCAAGTAATTTTGATCCTTCCAGATTTCTGACTAGCATCAAAAGGAGACACTAACGGGGAAATGCCACCACTACACAATGCATCACATTCTGAAAACATGGTGTTAGTTGCAAATGAGTTTACATGATGATACATTTACTAGGTCAGGACAGAGCTCAAACTGTATCATGGATTAGCATTCAGATGCTTCAGTGCATCTTTCTCTCTTCAGAGAAACGTAGATGGAATAAAAATATTTCCTCCTCAATACTGAAAGTGTGGTTTTATTGAAATAACCAGCATTCTTTACCAGTTTTTTCTCCTCTGCATGGCAGTAGCAGTTGCACTGCTGATGTTGAGTCCTAACAGCTGCTTCCCACTGCTTCAGCAAGCCTGTCTCCCATTCCAAAACCTTTCACTTTCCTGCTTCATAACTGTTGTAGTCCCAAATTCCTTGGCACAGCTCAGGTCTGGACTCATCATTTGACCCAGAGCAGAGGGAAGGGACAGGAATGCAGCAAACAGCATTTAAGACTACTGAGCTCTATACTGTCTTAAGCTACCTGCCTTAGTAGCTTCAGTCAAGGTAGCTGCACTGTCAACTACACTCTATACAACTGATTTCTCAACTTCAGGCAGAGCTGTTTAAGGGGGCTGGAACAGATGCCATCTGAGGTCAGCTACTGCCATTCTTGAGCTGCTGCTACTCATGTTGCACTGGAACAGCTCTTCATATGGCTAAGATGAGCGCTATAAGGGAACAATGCAGCTGAATTTCTGTGTTCTGCACTGTGAACCATAAACGGAACCAAAAAATGACAGAAGGGCTATGCTAGTATTGCAGAGGAGGCAGTGAGGTTGCAAGACCAAGTGGTCAGGGCTGATTAAGCCAACGCTGTGTACCCCCCAGAGTGGCTGCTGGAATCAGAGCTTGGTTTTAGCTAGATAGTCAACAGTTTCCTAAGTTCAGTGCATTTGTTCTTCATCCTCCACTATCAAATACTGAGTTTGTATTTGTTAGTATCACACAATGTGGTTCAACCCAAAATAAAACACAGATCACTGTAAGACAACCAAATTCCTGTATTTGTTTCTATACTTTATCAGTCAACCAGGAAAGTCTTCCTATTTATTTATTTATTTATTTATTTTTATCCTTTAGGGCTCTTCCTCCTTCAATTTGAAGAAAAATCGGATTATAGAAATAGCCAACAAATCCCTTTCCCTAATCCCCCACATTCTGGTGAAAGTGGCTGTCAAGTTGCATATGAAATGCAAATACAAATTTTTACAGGTTATATTTTCTATCATGTGACTAATATCTATCATCCCCTAGGAAGAGATGAAATAGCAGTAACCCTACCAACTTTCCAAGAAAAGTTGCAGGTATATCTATTTTTATTCGATTCATGCCTTCTGTGTGGAAAAACCACAAGAGGGGGCTAGATTTCCATGAGGTTCTCCACGTGAAGACCTGTTGCTCGGTCGTCCATCAGAGGGAAAGGACTCGGTACTTAGAAGTCTCACAACAGGCTCACCTCCAAGTATCCACAGCACTGCCATATGAAAGAGGACAAGGTCGCTACTCTGATTCTGCATCCCAGCAACAACCACTCTCAAAGGGCTGTGCACCTCTAAATCCAGAGCATAATTTTCTGCAGAAATAAATTGTTCCCCTGCTTCCATGTTAAAAGGTGATCTAGACAGAAATTCCGTGCTAGAAACAAATCAGAAAGATACTTTCAGCCCCCTTTTTCAGTACTTCATGACTATTAATGAAAAATCAACATAAACCTAAGAAAAATCCCCAAATCATAATAATGAAAAGGTACCTTTTATGTCTTCTAGTTAGGGCTGGTTAATTTGGCAGAAATTTAAACCTACAAAAACCCCCTGACTTACTGCTGGACCAGCTTACTGATACACTGGCAGCTCAGCTGCATGACTTCAGCAGCAGAAAAATGGAGGAGACAGGAATGTATGTCCTTTAGCCCACAGCATGATCTTAGTCCAGTTTAAATCATCCGAAAGTACAGCCTAAGCAGCCCTGCACACATGCACCATAGTATGTTACACCAGAGGGAAGTGCTACCCCTCCAACATACTACTGATGTATACTCATCTTCTGCTAGCAGAAAAATGAAAGGGACTGTAATTGGCAATCTGATCTCTGGCATAGGTAACCTACAATGAATAATAAACACATACACCAAAAAATTCATTGTTTCTGCCAGTGCCTTCCCAAAAGGACAGAAAAAAACTAGAAGTTTTCACATAACATATATAAATAACAATATTCTAGCATCTTTGGATGCTCACCCTCAACATTTGCCTTCATCACAAGGACAAGTAAAATATAGGCAGCAGGAATCCTGTGAAACTCTAAAGATTCAGAACATCTGGCTGCCTGTCCAGAAAGTTTCCAAACCACTTTTTTATGCCAGGAATTTAAATCAAATGTAAATCTATGGAATGGAAATAAAGGACAGAGAAGTCAATTGCCCACACAGCAATATCAGACTCATACAATTTGATTCTATGTACTATCGCTTACATACATGTCTCATTGCAGAAATGAAATGCAGTGAGTGCAAACTGCAACACAGAAATTGGTCTCTGACAGCTTTTTTTGTTTTTTTTTTAGGGGCAAAAAGATGACACAAAAGGCAGAGCATACAATGAGAATTACTCATGCTCAGCTGCCACATTCTATTTCCTGTATCATAAAAAAGGGGAGATACACTTTCTTCCTTCCTATGTCTAAAACCAATAAGGTACTACCTCTTTTCCACAGATTTATATGCAGATTCAGAATTTGTTTTCCAATATTGATTGCATAAAAGAGTTCTTCCTGGAGTTTCTTAATATATATTATTTTTCTACTGCTTAAATCTTTCATATATATGTATGCATGCACAACTGTCCTACAAAGGCTGTAGTCAAAAAGAGCTGCTGTTCTTTAGCATGATGATACAGGGACCTAAAAAAAAAAAAAAAAAAAAAAAAAAAAAGGGATGTAGTTTCTTAACAATACTATTGCAAACCTATTTCCTGTTTCAAAATTATGCTCATTTCCTTCTCAGACACATTTAAAACAGTCTGGCTCCCAAAATCATTTCTAAGCTCTAAATAACATATGAACTTTTGAAAGCCATCTGAGATTTGTTGGTGGGAAGGGGGTGTCCATACTGGCGTTTCCACTTACTCAATAGAGCAGTCAGATTACTAACTTACTAACATGATTTACCAGGTTGCATAAATGACTTTGAGATTGGACAATTATAGTGAATGTGGTTTGCTCACGTTTTGCTGAGCGCCAATGAATCCCTAGGTAAGGGTGACGGAATGAGCAGAACAGCAGCACATCCTTCTCTCACAAGGCTGCAGATCTCTGTCCGCTTTTTATCATCGGCAGTGATGGGCCGCGTTTTGGATTGGTACCTGCCCTACAGAAAAGGCTAAGTTTAGAAGTCACACGCACTTCCTTTGCACAGTTTTTACACCCTAACACATTTGCTCTGCTCACTGTCTACACAAAGAGTTGCATACACAAATCACAAGACTTTGCTGTCTATGCCAGTAGGTTTACATCTAGAAACCTAGAAGGGGTAAATATTACATTTAATGACCTCACAGATACTTATTCATGCAAATTTAGGTGTCAGGAACCTGCTATGACAAATACAAATAAATGCCTAAAAATCAACAGATTGGTAATTTGTAACAGTTTTAAAAATGTTGCTTTAAAAGTGTATATGGTAAGTATGTAGCTACTAGGAAGAGGAACTTTTGAATAACTGATACATAGCAGTGCTTCAAAAAGCCTTTTGAAAATCTGATGAGGCAGAAAGTTGAAATTATTTCAGTGAATGAGTAGTGTCAATGCTCTTACATTATCCATGCTAAAAAGCATTCAGAGCATCTTATTGATTAGGTTTGTAATCATAGCTGAAAAACACAGGTCTTTTCTCTCTTGTATGATCTTTTTGTTCTTTGTAGTCATAAAGCTAAAATCATATTCAATTTTGCATAGCAGGAGGCTGACCTCATCCACTGCTAAAACCCAGGCATTTCCATTTGGACAGCTGAATCTTCTCTATCCAGTCAAAAAAAAGCCGGTACTACCAAGGTGATACTTTTTTAACAATATTTCTGAAGCAGTCAACTTGAATGCGTTGCTTGATAACTGTTTTTAAAGAAACATTGGCTTTTTTTTTTTTGTAAGTATCTGATTCCTGCACCAAAGGACAGTCTTAAGCTAAAACAAGCACCACTCACTCTCAGTGGAATGTGCTGGATGACATCTGATGTGTCTGTATTGCACTCTCTCCAAGACATTCAGAAGCCTGTGGCCATCTGACTGTGAAATAATAGCATTGTATAGGAACTGCTAATTGATGATACTGCTACACTGCTGCTAAAGCACACTCATTCTTAGCTAATTGAAGCTAAGAACATCAAGGAGAGATTGAGTTTTTGTCACCTAGCCTTTAATGTCTCTCCCTTCCCCAAATAATGCCCATAGCTTGAAAAAAAAAACCACCAAACCCCACCAACTTCCAGACATTATCTTTGCTTCAGAACATTCAGTTTAAGTTAGGGTCTATTAAAAATGTGCATTTAATAGAATGATCTGGCACTAGCCCTGGAACAAACACTGATTTTCAGATCCCTTTTTTTTATTCTTCTTCCATAAAAAGTCCTAAGAGGCTTAAAGTGGCACACCTTCGGAGTATTGCTGCTTCGTATGCAGAACTGGCCAAATCCCTGCCTTACTGAGCATGTGATACATCCACTGCAGTTGTGGAACATACTGCTCACACCATCTACACTAACTAGGCTCTAACACTGTTTATATCGTCTGAATACAAATAATTATTTTTTCTTATCAGCTTTCTCCCCCACCTGACAACATACAAAATGTAAAAATAAACATACACACCGTCACACCCAGCTGGCCATCTCATTGCCTCATCATTAGCACATGGGCTGCTCTTAGGTGAGGTCTTCCACCTGCTCTCTGTGGTGCGTTCTTTTCACATAGTCCAGTTGCCATAGGAAGCGATATACCATTTCTACAGGTGCACTCGTATTTATGTTTTGCAGCAGAGGTCTTAAACAGGTCGTATGCAGTCCTTAAATGGCTTTTGCCTAGGGAGTGAGTTGGTTGCAATTTAAAAACTGACTCCAATTTTTTAACAAGCTATGTGCTGTATGACTCGTTAGAACCNTTTTTTTTTTTTAATTGCACAATTTCCCTGACTTCCATCATTCGGGGAGTTTGATTATGGCTATACAAACAGTTCCATCTTGTCCGTGTCATTAGTGGGACCAGCAGCTGCCACCAGGTGTTTGACTTAAGTGCAGATACACGACGGTGTACAGTTCATGGATGCAATCTGACTATTCTGTTGTCTGGGAAACAGTCTCTTAAACTCTGCATAATATGACAGTTACCAGCCAGATAATGTTTTTTCTTGCAAGCATCACAAATGAGCATGTGATCAAGTAGGCAGATGATAATCACATGTTATTACCCACAACTCATGAGCAAGCACAGTAACAGCACAATTAAAGACAAACCCACATATTTTAAAGTACTTGGAAATTGCTGATGATTTTGTGTCATTTGGAAATAATCATATTTCTCCCCTACATCTGATCCTTATTTAATTGTAAGGACAACAACATTTCTTAGAAAAAAACACCATGCTACCAAACATTTGTTGAATGCAACTTCTAATGCAAAAACCTTGAAGACCCAGCGATGACAGGCACTGATCATAACATATTGCATGTTAAATCACAAACAGAACTCATGGTCTTCAAACATTGCTCCTGTATCCAGCATTTATATACAGCTCTTTGTTTCAGAGATCTTGTACCTGATCAGCTACCTTTTGACATGGTTTAAAGAAACCCCAACCTGGAAATAAAAGTTGAGAATCCTTCATACACAAAATACTGCATGAAAGTGGATACTTAGTCATCAGTGCTGACATCTTAACTATCACAGAGACAATTATCAGATCAGTTATAAATCAAACAATCTTGAGACACCTCTAGCTTACATCTGCCAGTGACTGACCACAGAGCTATGATGAAGGCAAGCCATCAAAACATTTTTGTTCAAAGTTTTGTGGGATGGAGAACAGGTAGTTCCTGGATTTAAGTCTTTGTATGCTGCCCTTAGTACTGAGATTGTAGTTTCCACCTCTTGGGAAGGGGAGGATCCAACCTCAGCAATCAAGAGCATAAGACCACATCTCTGGGACTACAGTCCTTGGGTCTTTGATAGTAACAGCAACTTAAGGCTCAGTCTGAACCTTCTCAGCTGGGCTTGACAGCAGAAATTCCCAACTCCAAACTGAGAAGACATTCAGTGTTTGGATGGAATTGACAATCCACAGAGAAACAGCTAGCCTGAAGGTCAAAAACTGCACCAGAAAATGGCCCTTCTCCTTCTGGGGATGAGGCACCCCAACAGTTTAACAGTTTTGATATCTTATCAGGCCAGTGGTAGTTTCCTGTTTGTAGCTTCACTGAAATTACTATCTTTTCCAAGTAGTCTTTGGAGAGTTTTTGATGAGTTTGTTTCATCCAACATAAGGGATAAACTATAAAAGAAAAACAAATAAAAGATATTAATCAAATAGGAGAGTTTAAGATGGAAACATAATGCAAGTATCTTCTAGGCAAATAAAGTAATAGAATACTCTTCCTGTATAGTTGGGACAGAAGTATTTTCTTTCATGGTATTCTCTAATAAACATTTTAAACTAATGAACAGATTCAATAAAATCTTCATTACTGTTAAAATGATACATTTCCATTTAGGAAAAATCAAAATCAAAGGCAATGAGATGGTGTGATTAAAATTGAGTGGCAGAGTCCAGCCAGATAAAATGCCTGAACCCGCACTGTACTGTAACCACTATCTGACATTTACTACAGGCTATGGATGGTTTTTTATACACTTAACTGTGAGATATTCTAGCACTTAAGGAAAATGAAAGGAATATGCAGGAAAACTTATAATCTTGGAAGTCCTGCGAACTGTCCTGATCCAAAGCCAAACACATTTAACAAGCTTGTACAATCTTTTTAATCAAGATATGTATACTCTGTATCTTCTAAGTAAGGGGCTGCCAAATGTCCAGTGGTGTGAGTATCATAGGAACAGAAAAAACAAATACTGTCTGAACAGCTGAACACTCCCCTGAGCATATGGACTCAAAGAGGGACTGATGCTGCCAGATACATTAGCAATGAAGGCAGCAGGCAAGGCAAGTTGTAAGTAAAACTATGATATTAATAAAAAACATCCACAAAACTTCATTAAACACAGAACTTGGAGACAACCCAGTATCAGAAGCCACTATAACTTATTTCATTTGGTTACTCCAAAATCAGTGTTTGTTCCTTTTATAAATGTGTATTTCAGTGTGTCACAAAGACCTTAATCCTTGCTGATTTACTTAAAATTATAGCAGTACTTTCAAAACCATCTGAACACCCATACAAGGGATCTGCATGGATTTAAACAACAGTTAACTACAACTACCTGTAAGACAGACCCTTCCTTCAAAACATGACGGTGAATAGTCTTTTTAGTTCAATAATTATTCATCTGATTATTTAAATAATTGTGAGGATCAAAAACATGAAAAAAATGTCTGCAGAATTAGGACTTAGGCAAACCTCAGATGTTGAATCTCTTCTGTGCTTCCTTAGAAAAGACTTTCTTCAAAAAGTGATTCCTCCCTCATCTACTTACAGGCTTTTTTTAAGGCCTATATTGAGTATGGTATGTCACCTGGTTTTTAATTGTTATATTTTCTTCTTGCCTCCTAAGAGAATCTAGTCAGCACAGGCATGCATTCCAAAACCTGCAATACTAAAAAATAAATATCAGAGAATCTGTTTTCTGAAAAACATGGCTATAAATGGAGAGAAGGAGAACATCTGTTAGCCTCACTGAAACACTCACAGTTTTTGGAAGATGAACAAAATGGGATTATACCTGTCAGTTTTGTTAGTTAAATTGAGCCCATCAATTTATTCTGTCTTTTCAGAAATAATATAAGAAAGCACGAAGAGCTCTGACAGTTCATAGAGACTACTTACTAAGCCAACGGGGAATACCAGCACTGCGAGACGGAATCTTTCAGAGGTAACAATCTGGATAGCAAACTCTTCCCTCTGGCAGCTGTGAATAGAAGAGCAAAATAAATTATGACACACATCCCAAACAACAAAGCTTGCAGAATCTGAACAGTTAAAGAAATGTTAAAAAAAAAGATTTTTTTCAATACTTTATTTTTGCTGTATTGATTTTCCAAGGGAAAAATATGAACATACCTAGCAATTGCTTGTCCTGGAAATTCACTTGACTTCAATCTACTTAAACATTTTGCAGAGTTTGCCACATTTATTTACTAATATTAGACAGGCTGTAAATATTTTGAAGGAAAAAAAAAATCATTTTCTGTGCTGACATCTTAATTGGCCCATTACATATCCTGAAAGTGGAATGCCAACAAGTTTCTCATCGACTGGGAGTTTTCCTGCGAGTTTCACGTTGGCCTACGAGCTGCACCAAGCCCTGGCAGCTCTGCTTTTCTGTGGCTGCGCTCTCAGCCTGCAGACAGACACGTCTTTGCCCAGAGCAGAGCGAGTTCTAGTTTGAAAACCTTTTTTGCGGGTGGAGATTCAATAGACTAATTTTTAATGTTCTTTAAGGTGAATTCAAGGAAACAATCTTTAATAGTTTGGTGTAGGAAAGAAAACGTGTCTAAGGAGTCAAATTCAAGGCTAAATTAGAAGGACATAACAAAAGCATTACTCCATTTAAATGATGATAAGAATATTGGTGAGGTATCATTGCATCACTGGCCTTATGAAGGGAAATTAGCTGGGTTTCAAAACTGACATATTTCTGAGTAGTCTTTGTTTTCCTCCTTCCGTGAAGCTCAGAGGAGGTACTTGATTTTTACCAATGAATTCATTGTGTTTGGATGTTTTCTTTATACAGGTTAGAATGCTATCTGTAGTTGGTATCTTCTCAGATTTTCAGTGGTAGGAAATGGTCCCATTGCAAGCCATAATAACTAGCATTTTGTGTAGGAATAAAGAGGTAGGATATAACCTTCCTGGTACATTTTGATTAAATAAAAAGATAGAGAAAAGATAAAGATAAAAAGTGTTCATTTACAGGCTTAAATTGTAGTAACTAAATAGTATAATCAATATAATTAGCCAGGAAATTATTTACATCTGACAAGTTAAGTGATGAATGACCACTAACTCAAATAAAAGCTTATTATCATGTCACAGATTCTTCAATGGTGTTATTCAAGAAAATTAAGAAATACTTATGCCCACAGAACTCCAGTGAAATAAGCACGTAGTAGTATCACAGATGTTGCAAATATGAAAATGTTGAGATTTTCTCAAAGCTCTAGGATCAGCTAAGGACTCAGTTCCCAGGAAAAAATTAGTGGGAGTTGTGCTTCCAACTCACATGTATCATTTTCAGGATCTGTCTTAGATCTGTCTTTTTCCAAGACAAAAGAATGGTTCATCTTGGATTCAAATTTAAGAATTCACAGTACCCAATTCAGTCATTTTCTCACTGAACTGTCTTACGGTTTGTTTTTTCCTTTCCTTACATGCATGCACATAGGATGTGTGTGCAAAGCAGTCCTTGCATAGAACACATGGCTTCACAATTTGCTTTCCTGAAGGAGTTTTACTAATGATTGCTGGGCTGGACAGACCATCTTTCTCCCTAAATCTTTGCAGATGCTAGGGATTGGAAAGGTAGGTAATTATTGAAAGGGCACTGTAATTTTAATACACGTTTTGTTCTAATGCTGTAATTTTAATTTGGAGCAGTCTTGAGGTGTTTATTAAATTGCTAAATACTTCAGAGACTTAGTTTTTATTAAAATGAATCCTGAAAGGATGGTTCAGTAAGGGATCTTTACGAACACAATAACTGAAATGTATGACATGAGGACAGCTGTTAAGATGACTGTTTCCATAACAGCACACATCTACAGTAAGGTCCACAATGACACAGGATACTGTTTCTATGGTGATAGGATGTCTTAGCCTCAAGGATGCAGAGAAATCCATTATGAAAAGTAGGAACTAATATTTTAGATTAAAAGCACCTCCTTGTTTATACTTATCTGTGTCTAGCCACTTCTTGTCACCTTTTTCTTATACCTATATTGTAAACTTCTTGGGTTGGTGACTCTCTTCATCTTGTTTTTTAAATAGGTGCTGCTATCTAGTCATTCTGTCTGTCCTTCTCTTACAAGTTTTTAAATTGTTGGTTAATTTTAATCAAGTTAGACTGTGGGACTGGTATATGTCTACTGACTGGGACTCAGTAGACAGAGTGCAGAAACCCAGAGTGGTGACACCACTGGTAGGAAGTCCCTATGGTGAATTCAGTTGCTTTCTGTGTGGCCTGCTGCTTGGCCAGGCACCCACAACTGGGGACACAGGACAAGCTGTGCTGAGGCTGAGGACAGGAGGAACTAGAGATACTGCAAAGGAAGGGTAAGGGTATAGAATATGCATTTATGGTGCTTTGTAGGTACCTCAAATTTGTTACAAGTAAATTGTAACAAATAAATTAGGATGTTAGAACATGGCATGTTTAACAATTTCAGTATGGTAGGAGCATGCATACAGACACAGACACGCAGATCAGACTGACCTGGAGTTTCAGTTTTTGTCTTCAGAAAATGTGAGTTATGCCCCTGCTAAGTAATACCAGTTCTTAGCAACACTGGAGTTCTCAATTCTTTGTGCTTTTTCCATATCCCTGTATACAGAGTGTGCTAGATATTTGGCTGTAAAAATTCTCCCAGATCATTCTTCTGGGGTCAAACTTACAAAGGATCACTAATATGTTAGATGCTGGAGTTAACACCTAGCAGGATTCACAATAGAACCTCTGCACTTCTTTGCAGGTGCCCATCAGAAATTAAGACTAATACAACTGAAAAGCAGAGTATTTTCAGTAATTTCAGCTCATATTTTGTGCCAAGATGAAGGCATTTGGGGACAGGTGTTTGGAAATTCAGCTTTGCCAAACAGATGCTTGTTCAGTACAGAGTAATTGGAGATCTCTTCATTACCACCCTATCACCTGGTACTTTAGAACCAAAGCATGGTCAGGGAAACATCCAATTGAAAGTTAACTGTCACATTGAATTGCAGTTATTTAAGAAATCTTTAGTAACGTGTAACAGAAGAACAAACAGGCTAATTCTCCACAGTTTTGCACATAACTTATTAGCATGGACAGAAACCTACATTTAAATGTAACAACAGATTGCCCATTCCTGTTAAGAACTCAATGACTTTGGAGTACCAGAGACGGAATCTGGGTGCGGTGAGTGGATGCTGAAGACTTTTCTTAGCATGTACTCAGTATTTCAGGACAAGGAGATAACAAATGTTAATAGCTGAAAAACTGCTGATACAGTTTTGGTGTCTGCTTTTGAAAATCGGCGCCATTAATGGTGTCAATAAATTACAAAAAGTCATGGTAATCCAATTACTGTTATTTTAAAACACTAAGGTTCCTTTGTAGCTATGGAAACAAAAATGCAGACATTAATGAGCAAGGGGGAAAAAACCCTGGTGTTTCCTTGACAACAGATAAAAGCATAGCTCCATGAAACCCAAAGGAGAGAATGACAGAAATACATTTTACCATGACATACAACTGAAATACAAGTCCAGTGCAATAATATACTTCACTCTGTCAGGAAGCGACAAATACTCTTTTCACATGACCACTTCCCATCTTTATGTTGAAGTTACCCAGTAGCATGTGGCATTCTGTATGTTTCATTGACCATCTTCATGAGGGTAAGAATTAAAATGGTATGCTAAAGCCCGTGGTAAGAACTGGAACGCTTTTGTGGCATGCATGGAGCAGATGAGTGTTGTATATAGAATGCTGAAAGAGCTTTTCGGACAACAGGCATGAGATGTAAACCATAGGTGCCAACCCTGAGACTGACCTAGTGCTTTGCATTGTGGATATGACTACTGCACTTTTCTACAGAAAGCTAACTGTGGGCAGGGTGGACACTACTATTTCACATCCAGGTGTTGAAGACCAGTTGTTCCCTCAAGTGCATCATAAATTCTGTGTACATATATATATAGTACCTCTTTTCCTAGTGAAAAACTATAAATATGAGGTAAGATTATGACACAGAAAAGGCTACAAGGAGTGTGCAACTTTAGCTTGATCATTATCACTTGAAATTTAACTGGCAGCTCTCACACAATCCAGAAATATTTTTGTCAGAGGAACTCACCATTGTGCAAAGACAATAAAATAAGAGAGGAATTGTGATAGAGGTAAATATGAGGAAGTAAGATTACAGGGCTATTTTCCAGTGGATAGCCTAGAGCATAATAGAATATTGATATGGAAAATAATTTAATGAAATTAATAAGTAGAAGAGTTAATTGGCAAATTTCCCATAGCCATTTTGGAAGAACTGAATCTTCAAAACCAGGTCTTCCTTCAACCTCATCCAGCTTGTGGTATTAGGAGCATCCCTTCATAGGGGGAAGGAAAGTACATCAATCAGTTCAAAATCCTAAATTGTTTTGTGTCTATAGCAATAAAGAGCTGGATACTAAGCTACAAGAATGTAGGGTTTCCTTGACAACATGTTGAGAAAAAACACAATTACATAAAAGCTTATGGGGAAAATAAAAAAAATACATCGTTGAGTTGCCTGCTGGTGTGGAATGTGGGTTTACCTATGTGACTGGTACAGGTCTGGGGTTCTGGTGATGGGAATGCTGTGTTTCTACAGTCCTAGTTATTGACACTTCCTTTTACTGGTTTTGACATTGATCTGAAAGTTGGTTCAAATGATCAATGACCCTGTCAAATTCTAGTCTCATTTTCTGTAAAGTACATTTAAGTTAGTGTAGCTGGTGGATTTTAGAACATTTCTGAATACTATCAGAAGTTCTGAAGTTATCTGTTTTTCTATGACAAATAAGAAACAGATGGAAAAATTAGTATGACTATACTGTAGTTTGTGCATGTGTAAAAAAAAGCTAACCTTGCTGACTTTTTGAGTTGAAGCAACTGTTCCTCTGAAAGCTACATTGCTTTTAAGTGCATAATTGTAATTACTCATATTTATGATGTGATATGCCTAAAAATACTATACTTCATTATTCCAGCAATCTGAAAGACCTGGAAAGACCCTTATTCCTCCTGCAAAACATCTAGAAGAGGCACCATAATGTCCTCCACTTTTTAACCTTTAAACTGTCAGCAAAAGAATGACTTGAGTGAGGAGGAGTAATTGGAGCTCGCTTCATTACTACCCTGTCGCCTGGTACTTTAGAAGCAAAGCTAGACTCACACATCTGCTTTTTCTCTCAGATGTCTTTTTCTTGGGTTGTAGACTGTCCTCATGAATTAATCCATAAATCAGTCCTTCAACAGACCTGCTTATGCTGAATTAACACTAAAAACCCACACCAAATAAACCCTCAAATCAACCCTGTATGATGACTCAGCATTTAGAGCCTTACCTAAAACACAGTAAATCTAAATTTGGAAAAGGGGTCTGTGGGATCTTAATGGAAGATGGTTTGAGGCTAGCTTTTTTTTCCCCTTTGGGTGAGTGTGTACATGTATAGCCCTGCTGTTGGGGTGTGAAAATAACCCAAACACTTTAAAAAAAGAATTCAATTCTCAGTGAAACACTTAGGTTGTATGCATAACCAGCTGAACCTTTTCATTTTTGTGATTGCCTTAGCATTTTCTCAGCAGCCTTTGAGTCTTTTCCCTATGGGATCCATTACTTTTGCCTTGTGTTTTGGTCTTTTTCCCTTGTACTGGCTTTTCTTTGGCAAGTAGACCTGTGTGTGCTTCTAATGAAGCTCTGTCTCTCCCTTTTGCTGTTCAAGCACATTTTTGTCTTTAAGTTCTTTTCTCTTGCACTTTTTCTCTTGGCATGGCCTGACCAATATGTGAGGGTTACACTCCTCTTTAGGGTTCTTGCTGTCTTGACAAATAGACAAACGTGCCATATGAATCTTAGTAGTTGTTATGCAGTATTGATATGAGGGTAATAGTTGGCTGTCCAGTTTACTAGAATGCTTTCATTCCTTCTGCTTTGGATACTTTTTTATACTCAAATTTTTCCAGACTTTTAATACTTGCTTTAAAAGATTCTGTCAATTTAGAGAGCTGTGATCTGTGAGGAAAGAAGAGCATGTTAAGAGCCATGGTGGAAAAGTGCCATGGTGGAAAAGTGCCTTTGGTCAAATGAAGGTTGTGTGGGCAACCATGACTTCTGTACATTCAAATTTAAGAGTTCACATCTATAAAAAAAAATATTGCTATTTGTGATAACCGATAGCAATATTATGTAATGATTATTCATGGGGATTAGTCCTCAGAGAGGATTAGGTGTATTTAGACATTCCAGATGTTACTTTATCTGCAGCAAAGTGGCAGAAATGATGAATGCTGCGGTGACTTGGAAAGACTACTACAGAGTCACTATATATAGTGGTCCATGACATACAGAGACAAAAATGAGCAACATGTACCTTTCAGAGTTACTGCTTCAAGCTATGTCTTTTGTTACTACACTTTTCAAACTGGGTCAAGAAAATTGTAATTAGCATTTTTTTAAAAACTATGAATTATAGTAAAAGAGTCAAATGATACTACTCATTAATAATGCACAGTGTTTAACTGAGCCAGAAGTGTCTTCATTGAGCAGACAGTACCCAAAGAATAATTTAGAGAAAGACAAAGTAATAAAAAAGGTAAAAAACTGTCTTTTTTTACTTCTATACACTCAACAAAATTACAATTCTAGGAAAATTACCAGTTTTACTGAATTGATTTAAGCAATTTCAGTTTGCAATCTACATCATGTTGTACAATTGCACTCAGTCTGCATGAATGTAACCCTGCTGGGAGCCATATTTCTTTTCTCTCTAAATATGCACTTTTCTGTATCAGCGGAGGCTGCAGACATTTCTCTGGTAAAATTTTCCTGGTGCTGACCTCAGCTGTTAGTTTATACATGAAAGAAGAATTTAAGCTTCTACTGTGGCTAGTAGCCAGACTCCACTTAATACCGAGTCAGCCTGTACTTCTGCATATTAGTGGCAATATCCCTTTGACAGTTTTACCATATAGATACAGAACTGATGATTGTTTTTCATTCACTGTGGTGTGATTCATTGTTTAACTGCCTCTATCAGATTCTGTGTTAAAGTTTGCGATTAGTAGTCTGAAGTCCTCAAGTCCAGTCTGGCTGTTTTAACTCACACACTGAATTCTGCTGATTTGGCATTCAGTTTTGGATCCTCCACACCGGTTGCTCTCAGCTGCTTGTGTCACACTGGGCCAGGAGATGGGGTGAAGAACTGCCGGTGGTACTATGCACTAAATAGCAATATGAGCATCATGAAGTGTCTCCTCTCTTTCCACCCCCCTTTGCCTCAGTATCCAGTTGCCCTGCTTTTTATTGTCAGCAGAATACCAAATGCAATAGAAATCCTGTTTGATTTGGAGCTCATTTGAATATTTGAAAAAATACACACCTAGACATTCCACTCAGGAGTACATATGCCTGGTGTCCAAGCACATGATTTTTAAGCTGGATGTCTTCTCTCATACATACATGAAGATACGCATTTAACTAGTGCTAGTACCTTACTACCACAGAGCAGCCAAGACATAAGGGCACCCTGAAGTTTCTAAAACTGTTTGGTCTCCATTTCACTCGTGGTCAAAAATATGTTTGAGAAGTGTTCTCACATGTCTTACACCTGTCCCTTCTAACAACAGTGTATTCATAACCATTTATATTCACCTACTCTTGTCCCAGCAATTATATTTTAGCTTAAATAGCCTTTTCCTCTCATTCCCCGTGACATTATAGAGAACAGCCCCTTTGTGACACTCCTCTTGGTCTCCTTTATATCCAGTAGTTACAACAAATATTCAAGCCTGTTTTCTGTCCAATTCGGATCAGTAAGCCTGATGCATCGCTAGACTACTGAACAAAAATGGGCTGCCAGGACATCCCTGTTTTTCTTGGCTGTATGTTGTGGAATATTCAAGGGAATAGTCATGGGCTAAGATTCCCTACCTGGCCAGTTGTGGAGTGGGTGCTATGTCTATCATACCACGCTACTCAGTGCTACCAAAATTTGGGTATCTGTTTAGCATGTTCAAAGGCAGAGATATAGGGGTGTCCTTTGAAGACTTTTACTGTGGAAATCTGGATGCTTTTTGGAATACAAACTCTTGTAGGTTAATTAAAAAATAGCAGCAAAAAGCATAAGAAAATGTTCACACTATGTAAAATAACCTTCCTAAATACTTATTTTACCTTTTTTAATTTAGAGACTGAGGAAGGAACTTGACTGGATTACATCTGTTAAGTTACAACAAACAAACAAAAAACCAAACACACACCCCCCCCCCTCAAACCTTAGAAAAAGGTAAAAGAAAAAAGTAATAATTTTTCATTTGTGCCTGATGGGGTAGTGTTTTTTTTTTTTTTTTTTTAAACTGTTTGCAAATCTTCAGTGTAATGGTTTGAAACCCAGTCGTGTCATTTCTTTACGCCCACACACAGAGCTGCAGTAGTGCAGACACTGTAGCAGGCAAACCATATTACCAGCATCGGCCATTAAAACTCTTCCTACACCAAGCGTGGGCTGACTTCGCCCCCTCCTCTCTTTGCACACACCCCACCACCCAC
Source organism: Aramus guarauna (assembly GCA_013400195.1). Lineage (NCBI taxonomy): Eukaryota > Metazoa > Chordata > Aves > Gruiformes > Aramidae > Aramus > Aramus guarauna. Next base: position 3,592,684 of record VXBL01006671.1, on the reverse strand, counting down.
CCTTCAATTCTCAAATGCTTAAAAAAAAAGAGAAGAGAAAGACACTGAAAAAAGAAAACAGGATGCTTCTTTTGTTTCAGCGCTATTCCAGAGAGACCTGAACCTCTCCACCTGCCTGTGAATTGGCCACCTAAAGGTTAGCAAGTGTTTTGTTATCATTTTATATAGACAGAGATATAATTAAATTCTAGATGGTAAGACAGAAATTTTAAAGTTATATTTTCTTTAATGTGATGGTTCTTTCACTTAGCAACGAGAAAGATTTCTTCCTAAAACACAAAGCATTTTAGTACTGGCCCCACTTCTGTTTTTAAGAGGGCTTTAATCAGTATTTTTTCATCATTTAGTCCACCCTCCTAAACTTTAAAACATGGATTTGGGTTATTATTTTTTCTGTTAGAGCAACCTGTTGATTACAGACTGCTGGCTGGAGGTTGTTAACTCTTTCCTAACAAGAGAAATGCGCAGGAGCAAATTTGATGAAAGGACAAAAGAATGGAAATCCTTTGAGGTTTTTAGATTTTTTTAAGCACTAACAATCCCATTTTTTTTCCATTGTGAAGCCACCACCAGTGTTACAAAACCAACGGAAGTGTTAGATATCTCTTTTTAGAAAGAAGTGGTGTAAATTTAAAATAAAGACAACAATAAACTAGAAAGCATTTCTTATGACTGGAGCTGAGAAAAGTACCAGCATAAGAAGTAGAATAGGAAATATTCTCTGATACAAACTGCATCAAAAGGTCCAAGACAATGTTTACTTACATACTAAAATATATTTTAGCTAACAATGTTCTTATCAAATGTTTTCATTTATGGATATTCAAGAAAAGGAGAATCAAAAAGAGAGAAAATTGTATATCTAATAATGATCAAAATGGTGCTATTCTAGAATGAAGGAAAGGTATTACAGATCACATTCTTCTTAAAAGGTTTCAATACTGTATTCTGGTACAGTGTTTACAAAAATAAAAAAATAAAACTATTTTACACAATATTACACAATTGTGGAAGCACAGTGCTGAAAATATTTGTCCTCAGGATATGGTACAAGAATTTCAAACTTTGATCAGCGTGATTTGTAGTTGCTTTGTACTTTTATAACATATGAAGCAGGGCAAAACTTCAGGAACAATGACTTCTTAAAGAGTAGCAAGTTTCCCAAAGGCAGAATTAGAGCAAGAAATGTTATCATTGAAAGATTATGAGAGTTTCAGAAGATTAGGGAATTACACATTTTCATCCTAATTCTGCAGGGGACTGAGGCTCTCAAGTTTGTTAATAAGGTTAAAAGCAGTCTGCACACTGCTGGTGGAACTTGCAGTCTTGTAAGATCAGCTACAACCCTTAAGAGCAAGTGAAAAGGTGAAGTCAGTACTTCTGTTATGAGACATTTCAAGGTATGAAGTCAAACTGAGAAAAGAGCAAAGACAGAAGTAGTTTTAAGTAAAACAAGGTTAACAGTCATTTCTGGGCTAATCAGGAAATGTATAAGTTCCATTTTACTAGTTTGAGTTGAAGTCTAGAAAGCGCCAGAATTAGGGTACACGCATAAATTTTTCTTTTCCATCAAACAAGTAGCTTTTAAAGTACCTGTACAAAATTTATTTCAGACTCTACGGTACCCTATTACTTTATTATACTAATATTTAAGTAGAAATTTTGTCTAGTCAATCAAGGGAGTTCTTCATAAACATTGGCACATTGTGCTAGCCATCAGTGGTAGAATAGCAACTGGAAATGGCAATTCCAGTATCTCTATCTTCTGCTGTTCTCAGTATGATTGTCATCATGATAAACATAACAGTTAGCAGTCCTGTAAGATACTTTCTTTTAATTTAAGTTTGTAAAGTGCTTTAAAACATGTAATTGATAAGATCTTTGGAATCTATTTCCCTATTAGTATAGGAAGCATGCTTATTGCTACTTCATCATAGAGTCATCACAGAATCCCACGCTGGTTTGGGTTGGAAGGGACCTCAAAGTCTATCTAGTTCCACCCCCTGCCATGGGCAGGGACACCCTCCACTAGCCCAGGTTGCCCAAAGCCCCATCCAACCTGGCCTTGAACACTGCCAGGGGTGGGGTAGCCACAGCTTCTCTTGCACTTGATCACACCTTTGACTGAAACGCTTTAGGGGTCTTTGAAGGATACAGGGTTTTAGACACCTGGGAAAGAGCCCTTTCTGCAGATTCTTGGAACCTAGCAATCCATACTAATGCATGGGGGTTTATCTCCTCAAATCCTGATTAGGACAGGAATTGAGAGTGAAGTGCAATATAGCACCATGTACTCCCTACTGTGTAGTGCCTGACAGCAGGCTTATCTTTATACAGAGTTAAAATAGATATTTTGCTGTATATTGAGCCAATGGAAGTTAATTGGGTTTCTCTGAGCAGGATAATGTTTTGAATTTACATGAATATAAGTAAACTTGCATAAAGATTCCAGCTTAGGAAGTGAGACCCAAACATAGATTGGGTAAAAAAAGAAAACAAAATTCACTTAATTTTGAATAGAACTAATGCAGTGCCGTACTGGTCCTCTGTATTAAGTGTACAGTTCTAATTACTTCTAGCCATTACAGCAATATGTTCATCCATACAAATGGGAAGAATCATAGGATGCTGTGGAGTCACTTATTCAAGATTTAGAGATTTTTAGATCAAGCTTCAGAAGATTCTGCTAAGCCCTGAAACCCGTGTGGTAGTGGCAGACACCCAAGCAGTCACTTGCTTTAGTTGTAACTTGCTTTATTTAATTTTTTAATTATTGCTCTCAGGATAAGAAGCCTCTCGGGATAACAAGTTTGCAGTTTTAGCATTTAGAATTTGATATGCTACCGAGTGTTCTAAATAATGAATTTTCAAAGCTTATATGTGTTTAAGAGTTGTAACTAGTTCCAGCATACTGCTGGAATTATTAGTACTGTTCTAAAAAAAGTGTCCCTTTTAAGTAAGTTCATCTTAAATTAAAATAATAATAGTCAGTCTCAAAGTAGAATAAAATATAACAGATTTCAGAGATGTGACAAAACTGAATAGAAATTAATTTTGACTGGTTATGTAAAATGCCCATAATCATCTGTTTGTATGATTTGATTCATGCCAGTATTCTAAGATGTGCATCTTTTTTTCTTCGTTCATTTGTTGACTGTAGCATGCAATAATCCTCCAGAAGATCTCACTTATATGTGAGAATCCATTCCTCTAGGAAACTATCTCCCAGAAAGCTGAAACTAGTTGCAGCATGTGGTTTTATCCATATGGACAGAATGAGTCTGTAGATCAGAAGCATGAGTCATTGTAAAGCAATTCACAATGTCAAGTAGTTTTCTAGATTCACTGATTTGAAGTGTGTGCAGTGCCATTACCAATTACTGGGAGCATTTCAGGGTACAGTAGAAACTAGAAGGATTTTAAAGCAACAATACTAGGCCCTTTTAAAAGCTTTCTTGCCCCCTGAATAACTAAATGACAGGCAAGAAAATTAGGAAGGATAAGACAGAAATATTTCTCCACCTCCAAAATCAGTCATAGGGTCCAGAAACAAAACAACAGGCAAAACTCTCCAAGATCAATAAAGCTGTGTAGAATGAAAATCCATTGACACCTCCATCATTAGTCTATGATTTGAATTACTAAAAGAAAGAGTTTCCACTAAAGTGGATATTGGACAAACAATCATAATATTACAGTTTCACAACTATCCAATTTACAAGATACAGGCTGCAGCTATCTGAATTGGACAGATGTGTATCGCATTAACTTATAACCACATTCAAAGCTATATCTTCCAAAATACAGTGCTCCTAAGGAATTTTTACAGGCCAGATATAATGATTTTGTAACGTTATAGGGAATGCATATTCCAGTTTGGGATTTACTTAGTCTAATAGTGGTGGAGGAAGTAGCTACTCCAGTCCGTATTTTAAACAAGTGTTTGCATAAAGAACAGCTGTCCCTAACAGGACACCTTGGCTCTGCTGACTTCTGTATCTGAGGACTCGTTATGAAGTCAACCCACAAATGAAATCTAAACTTTTAAAATGATCTTTTCACTTCTCTTGACTGTCCGCTACCCTTTTCGTAGATTTTAGGGAGGTTTGTTGAACGTGACCTTTTAAACACTTTTAACATTCTTGAAGTATTTTCCCTCCTGGTTACTGCTTTCTAACTGCAGGGCACTGTTAGAAGAAACTGGTGGATAATACCTACACTGGATGAGTTTAGCATTTCATAGGTAGCAAGTGTCTTCTCTCCACCATTCTTTTCTTTTCCAACACATTTTGAGAAAGATTTTTACTGTAAAGTTATAAGCAAATTACCTTTAGGGGTATAAAGAAAAAATAATCTACCATTGTGTCAGTGTATTTCACTGATACAAGTGTACTAAATGCCTACATTTCAAAGACAGCTGATTCTGTTTATAGGTTCCTATATGAATAATAAAGGATACGAAGAGATCGAAATACTACTTCATTTTTTTCTGTTTCATCTCTTCCTGTTTTCTGAAGGTTGTTACTGTGACACCAATGTAAAAAAAAAAAAAGAAAAAAGAAAAAAACAACTTCCTACTTCTAATCTGTTTCAAGTCTTTGTCCTCATTTCTTTCTGCTTGCATCAAGTATTGACAGAAATGAGACTTCTTTTGCTGAAATGCCTGGCTCAGTAAAAGGTACGTAAGCTAAAATTATTTACAGACTAAAGAGGATTCCACTTCTGTATGCTCTCTGGTATTATATTTAAGGTAGGGATCACCAAAAGCTTTTAAAAAAGGCAAAGACTTCTGGTATAATATAGTATATTATGTATGGTCAGAGTGTTGAAATGCTGCTTCTGTGTGGTTACAAAAATAAACTAACTTTATCGTGTCTACAGACTACATCTGTAGACCAAGCCAGGGGACTGAGCACTGCATCTGCTTAAAGACTATGATGGTCCTCTCAATGGCGTGTCAAAAATTACATGTAAGGGCAGGAAATAAGTAGCTACATGTTTATGTAATGATTTTACTAATAATGATGGGCAGTTGACAATGCATTTACATACGCCATGCAGAAGACAAAAATCTTTTGGTTGTAGAATCCAAGATTATTATAATAGTGCTGACAAAATGAAGAAAATTTTATAAAATATATTTGGAATTAAGGAAAAAATTATATAGAAAAGAGGAATGCACTGGATTTAAAATGAGTTTTTTATACCAACCCCCCCTTAGTAAATACTTTATACATATTCTTATATACAGAATAAGACAGTTTCTGCTACGCTGATTTGTTGTCGAAACTACCCCACCTTTTGACTTTTCAGTATTCTGCAGACCTACCTATGGTGTGCACCTGAAAGTATAATTCAAAGTAGGAACAAAATAATTGTATTTAAATGGAATTTTATTGACCAGTTTTGATAAATTAAGAAACTAATTTAGAAAATTTTGGAAAGGCCAAATCCTGCTTTTAGTTTAGTTTATTGGAAATTTTTCCTTACCTAATTAGGATGAAGTTTTTATACTAGTCGTTTGATGCTACAAGTTACAAATTGAGCTCAGATCATCAGGTAGATGCTCAGTAACAGAGCCTGGGGGACAATCAACAAAGGAAGTTTTTCTACTTTAGGCAAGGAGTACCCAGAATTAGCCTTGGGGTAGAATTCATTTGAGATAAGTTATTTTTGTCAATGTACAAAGAAATGTAGTGGCTTTTTTGTATATAAATGACAGATGTGAAAAGTATGATCATATTTGCCAAAGTAGAACACAAGCCACTTGTTTCACTTAGGAAGAAAGTATCTTTTGTTTGCTGTGAAAAGCAGCAAACTACCACAGCTAGTAGAAATGTATTGTTAAACTCTTAAAAGTAATGAGATTGTGTAGCACCATTTAGTTTAATTGTTTAGCATTAGTTAAAACTTTCCTTTACATTTTCTGTAATCATTTAAGTATTTTCTTTGTAGAACATTACAGAGCACTGAAATGATTCTCAGAATTACACAGAGTGCCTGGTACTTTGGAACTACAGGATTTGTATTAAAAACATCTGTCCATCACAAGTCCAACTCACTTATAGGCTGGCCTTGAAGGGCCCATCAACTATGCATGCGCATGAGGATACTCAAAGACAGAACATAGTTTGTGACACTGGAGCAGGCTTATTGGAGTGGAAATGTAAATACCACGTTTCCAAACTCCTCTCCAGGGGAAGGCGGGGACCACAGATACTATGACTTGTTTCCTCTGATGTGGTACTTGTCACATGTTCCAGCTACATGGTATTCAGACATCACTTTTCTTCTTCGACTCTTGTCTCTGCATCATAATTTTTTCCCCCTCAACTTTTCTTTATTTTCACATCTTTGGATAAACTACTGTGTGCTTAGTTTATGAGTACCACTTGCCACTGTTTTTATTGTATGCTGTGTTTAAACTGCTATAAATAAAGGTGACTGTATAGCTTAAAAACCATCTTAAATGGACTTTAAATGTCTATAACCTCACTTTCAAATTAGAGAAATCCATTTTTATCCTGTAGTGTTAGCCACACTGCAGAATATGGATAATAACTAAATTCCCTTAACAAGCCACATTCTTTTAACATTGTTTTATCAATATATTCAATACCTATATTACAAAGCCTCTTAAGTGATTTTTCCATGTAGAAATCTATGAAGTAGACAAGAAAAGTCCATGCTTGATAACTGAGTTTGATCTATAAAATTCATGAGAAAGGAGAAAAGGCAAGATCTAACACATTGCTGTGTACAGATCAGTTCATTTTACAGGTTATTTTCCGCCATTTTTATTACCCTAAAATCTTTGGGTGAGGACAAAGAAGCCCATCAGGCACTGATGCCTTTCCCATAAGTGGTCTAACTCTGAGCCTGTTGCAGTTGGTAACAAGCTTCTCAGTTACTTCAGTGGCTCATCAGCTGTTTTGTTGATGCACATAGTGCACGCAGACAAGGTAATGGCCTTGCTCATGCCCAGTAGGAAAGGCAGAGAACACATCCCAGGGACTGCATTGCTGTTTCTTCCTCCGCTTTTCCAATTCTTGCAATAAGCAAACTAGATCAGAGAGAAAATGGAAGAAGCCTTGGCTGTGAAATGTAAGTTGCCAGCCAGCAACAGAACTTCCAGAAGGGTGCAAAATGAGGAGCGCAGAGTAATGGGTATTAGGTTCTTGAAATATTCATTGTCTATTGCTCAAGGAGACAAATATTTACAGTTGCATTGTGAGCTACATGGCAGGGATGAAATAACCAGTGGGATTTTTTATAATATCCTAATATGCAAAAACTTTTCCTTTGCAGAAGACTGATAACCAAGGGGGTTGCTTTATATTTCAGTTTCAATGCTGGATACATTTCATATGAGAACTACCTGAATTCCTACTCTATTTATTAAGATGATAATTACATTTACCACTGAGCACATAACTCATTGACCTTAACTTGTTCCATTTGATCATTAATAGAAAGTTATTTTCCCATTTATTCATGTGACATGAGTGAGACGCTACTATTTTCAGTTGTGAAGTTACAGAACTCTTGGATCTCCATCGAACTTGATATCAATTTACCGGCTTTATTAACTGCTATAATAGTAACTGAGGAATGCTCAAAAACTATTACTTTGAGCTTGCCATTTCTCCTTTATGTGAGTTATTTGCAAAATTCTCAGTAACTACATGCAACAGAGATTTTGCTTTGAATAATGGCAACATAGTGTTTGTGTCATATGGAACCAGTCCAACTTTCAAACAACATTTTGAGTAATTTTACTATTTCCCAATAATGATGACCTATTAAAATGATTCAAGGAAGGTACAGAAACACCACAACAGATTATGCAGTAAGGCAACAAATTGCAGATTTCACATTTAGCCACCGATTATGTTATTTCAAATGGGGTTTTTATGACTGTTTGCACAAGAACAGCTTTTTATCCGTAACAGCCAATGGGTGCAGAGCTGTGAGCATAGCTGAATAAGAATTTGAATAAACATTCACAGATCACCTTCTAATTTTCACCCAAAATATAATAACAAGAAGTTATGCTGATGCCTCTATCAGCTCTCCCAAAAATACTTTTCAACTAGCTTATTTTGATAGTTCTCTTGTTTGTTTCTAAGAAAGAAAAAAGACAAGACAAATTTTTGTTAAAGTAAGTAGTCTGGACCAGCATCAACCCTGAATATATTTGGACACATTTCATAAGAATAGGTTCACTTTTCCCAAAAACTTGTCTACAAAATGTTTTCATCTGGCATTGAAAGCACCTAAAACTAAGCAGTATACCCTAATACTTATAATACCTTTAATTAGACAAAATTAATTTTGGCTACACAAAAGACAGCTTTAATTTACCCCACTATTTTCCTATGACACTATCTTTTCCACTTTGTACATGTTTATGTAAATCTCCATTGTAAAACAGGAATCGTTCATTTTGTTCACATATTTTCATTTTGCATTACTTGTGCAATGCGTTTGGCCTTAGCTCACCCAGATAATATGTAGCCATGTTTAATATCCTGTGTTTGGAGCAGGTTGCCCAAAGAAGCTGTGCAGTTTTTCTCCTAGGAGGTTTTCAAAACCAGACTGGCTAACACCCTGAGCAACCTCATCTGACCTCAGTGCTAACTCTGCTTTGAGCAGGTGTTTGGACTAGAGACCTCCTGAGGTCCTTTCTAGCCTTAATTGTTCTGTGTTTCCATATCAACATTTATTAATGTAAATTCTTAAATTAAAAAACATGGTACAAATATGCAATGGAAATATGGTTCCAGAAAATTAAAACTGTATTATTTCTGGGGTGCTGAAAGCCTCCATTTGCAAGTCTGATTTATTTTCAATATTTTGGGTTCTGTACCGAACTTTAATTCCTAGCTAAGAAATGAAAGATGAATCAATTTAATTAGAAAATGAAGTAATTATTGTCTGTATATTGCCTGTATATAAGATTTGTGATATTCTTAATTGCTAACCTTCCCAGTCCAGCAGTTGAAAGTGTTTATTTTATTATGCTATCTGAAGATTCCTACTTGTTTTGTTTCCCCTCCCTTACAGATACATGAGCATATGGCAGATAACTTTCAAAATGGAGGCACAGAAGCAGCCTGGTTTTATGGTTGCCCCAGCAGATCGACCAGTTCCAACCTCTTCCCTTCAGCCGGCACAGAGTTCTTCAGATCTCAGCCAAGGCAGTGCAGTTCCTCAACAGGAACGAGCACTGTCTCAGCCTGTGTATCTAAAAGCCCTTACCATACCACTGTACCAGCCTGTCCAGGCAGGATGCTTTCAGCCCCACAGTCAGTTAGTGACTAGCAGGAGCTGTGTACATCTAGACAGCAGTAACATACCGCTAATCCTGAATCCACTCGTTCCTTCAGAAGGCGCGGATCAGCCTCAGTCTGTTTTTCAAAAACAACTTGGGCAAACTCTAACATTGAACATAGTGAGCACTTTACCAGTTTTATCACCCCCAAATTCTTGTGTAAATGCATCTATTGGAAGCCCAGGAAAATCCAAAAAAGCTGGGAAATATATCTGCAAACACTGTGGACGAGATTGTTTGAAGCCAAGTGTCCTTGAGAAACATATTCGCTCTCACACGGGAGAGAGGCCCTTTCCATGCACCACTTGTGGTATTGCATTTAAAACTCAAAGCAATTTGTATAAACACAGAAGAACTCAAACACATGTCAACAACACCAGACTGCCCTCAGACTCTGATAACAGTGGCATACTGGAGCAAAATGAGAAATCAACAGAGAGCATCACGTCACGTCAGGGCAGCAAGGCACTCAGTAGCACCTGTGAAGACAAGGGGGTGCAGAAGAAACAAATGGGTTCAGAGACCAGTGCTGTAACAGACACTAAGAAACTTATGAATGACCTTTTGCTGCCAACAACAAGCAATTCGTCACTTGCTTCAGAAAATCACGAAATGACAAGTCAGTCCTTTAGTTCAAAGGCTAATCAGGGGGTTCCTGAAAGAGAACCTCAAAGCTTATCATCTCCAGGAGCTTTGCCAAATGGTCAGTGCCAGAGAAAGAAGATACAGGAGCAAAGAACTCCAACTGCCAATAAGCATATTCAGTTGCAAAGGCAGCAAGCAACCTCTTCGGAAAAGCAGTGGGATTACAAGCCATTTGACTGCAAGCTAAAGAAGTGTGAGAGCACTGACTCAGGGTATCTGTCACGCTCTGATAGCACAGAACAACAGATGGCATCATCCAGCCCGTTGCATAGTCTCTATGAACACAGCACAGAACTGGAAAATGAAACTGCCTTCAGCAGCCTAAGGTGTATCTCCGGAAGCAGTGCAAAGCTAGAGGCAGCTGAGAAAGCTACAGCCTTGATGCTAGAGAAAAAAAGGCTGGAAGAACACATTTCAAAACTCATTTCTCATAACAAAAGTGTGGTGGATGATACTCAGTTAGACAATGTTAGGCCCAGAAAAACCGTCCTTTCTAAACAGGGAAGCATCGATCTGCCAATGCCTTATACATACAAAGACTCTTTTCATTTTGACATCAGAACTTGTGATGTAAATAGGAAGAAGAATCTTTCCCTCTGTTCAGCAAAATCTACCTTTGCACCCCTAGAAAAATGCAAGGCAGTGTTTTTTCATTCAGTCCCCACCCAGTTCTCCACAACAATAGATACTGTGCCTGTTACACGAAGCAACTCTTTGCCGTTTGTGGAGGGCACAAGGATGGCACCTGACAAAGCTGGTTGCTCAAAACCACTTTCTCTTACTAAGCAGCCTGTAAATACAGGCACTGCTGGTCTGCTGCCTAGCAACAATCTTGCTGCAAATTCAGTGGATTTTCCTAATAGCCATCCCCGAGCTCTAGTCAGACAAACAGCAGTGGATGATTTGCCACTAAGTAATGTGGTCGATCATCCTCCTCCGTCGGAGGAGTTGCAAGGGAGTAAAAAACTTGGGGCTGGAGAAGTAATCAGTGCTAAAAATAAGAAACACAATCAAAGGAAGTTAAAGATGTTCTCTCAAGAAAAATGGCAAATGTATGGAGATGAAACATTTAAGAAAATCTACCAAAAAATGAAAAGCAGTCAAAATGCCAGGAAAATTAAACAAAGGGGGAATATTACAAGCTTAACTCCTGATTCAAAGGAATCAGCCAGCAGTACTGAAATCACTGAGGAGAGAGATGGCAGGAGTTCTGTAAGTGACAGTCCGTCCTCCCTTGTGACAACAGCTTTAAACACCGGTAAATCAGAAACCTGTGCTAATGGTAATCGTATTCTACAGAATGTGTCCTCCAAGGAAACTGCAGACAGTGTAACCTACGTAATGGAGACATCACATTCAGAAAATGCTACTGCACATACTGAAACGAGCAAAACTTCCCAAGACCTCAGCAGCAGTAACACAGAGAAATACACAAGTGCGGACAGTGCATTACTAGCTCCAAGCAGTTGTGAGCTCAGAGTTCAAAATACTCAGTGTCAGCTGAACACTAACAGAAGGAGTGATGACTGCTTGCCAGTACAGAGTAGCAAATGGGACAAACCAAGCCCTGGGAAAGAATCCAGTCCATTTGAATCAGATTGTAAAAGCACTTCAAACAATTATGGAAACCATGGCAGGAATAAGGAAACTGGCCAGCATGCCCTGACGCCCCTGTGGGTCCATTGCAACAACAGAGAAGCTGCAGGGACATCCCAGAATTTACCATCAGAAAGAAAAAAACTGAAATTTGAAGTAGAGGAGACACAAAACATTATTTCAAAGTCCTGTCCTAGTCCCAGTAGTGAAAACAATGCAGTCAGTGAAGCAGAGAGAGTCTCTTGCACTAGCACTCAGTGTCTTTCCACAGCACCAGGGAAATTCTCCAGTACAGCAGAGGAGCAAACATTAAGTACAGGAATTAATGAATCCACTGGAGGTACTAAGAGTGTGGAGTATATGAAAACAATCAAACTCCCCACAAAAGCTCTCAATGATAGTGATGGTAACCTTTCACATTCAGCAGGTATCTCAAAAGCTTCATTTGTGGGATTTTTAGGGCCAGAATTAAGGGGAAGTGATTGCACTTCTTTTGCCTTGCATAATGCAACAGATAAAGATGTCAAAACATGTCTTGTGAAACTAGGAGCAAAAGTACCACTTTTCAATGACAATGCTGTTGACGAATCTTCTAAAATTTATCATCTGCAGTCTGGTCATTCAACTTCAGTCCCACCACACAATGCCTTTTCTCCAAAATATATCCTTAAATTGCCGCAAGACAAAAGAGCCTCAGATTTGTCGCTTTTGCTTAAATCAGAACAGAAGATTACACCTTGCACATCTGTGACAGACACCTCAACCACCCCTCCCTGCTCTTCCAACAGCAGTTCACTCAGTTCTCATTCTAACGATGTGCTTTGGTCCCCCTTAAAATTTGAAGTGAGACAAAAGGCCAGCAAAGGAGAGCTGCGATGGAATGTACACGCAGACTGGAAAACTCCAGCATTTTGTTCACCAATCGACTCAGAAACAAAAAATATCTTAACCACAGCAGATAACACCTTTTATAACCAAAACTTCAGGCAGCAGGATATTACAAGAGATGCTTGGAAAAACAAGCAGAACAAAAATAGATTAAATTATCAAAGGCAAACAGAAGAGAAGTGGATAAGCATAACTACATCCTCTACACAGACTCCAAAGAAGAAAATATGCTTTACTTCTATGTATACAAGTGGTTTTTTCATATCAGCTGACATCAAAGAAGAGAGGAAGGTGTTACATCATCTTTGTTCGGGAAGTGACTCTCTGATAATGACGTCAGCTTCTAGCAAGGGTGCAGAGCCCACAGTCCTGGGGTGGGACAGAGGTGGAAGTCCATGCATTCTTAAGGACACTTCACCATCATTGCAGGATACGCAGCATTCTCAGAGCTCAGCAGATAACTCCACTTATTTTTGCCATTCTTTTGGCTCTTTTTATTGCCACACTCTCACTACTCACTGTAAAGAATTTCCAGTGCTACCCCACAATCATCTGACTTGCTACTCTGGCAGTTTAACAGTATCGAGCATGAAGAGCACCTTCCCATCACTAAATGCTGAACCTCGATTAACTTGGTGTTGTTTGACAAGAAGCCTTCCTCTGCCCGCTGAGCAGAAGGGGAATGCAGACTCTGCTTACTCTTCCATGCACACCTGTGACAAGGAATCGAGCAAGGAATGCACACTATCAAAATATGATATTTCTATTTTCAAAATGAAAAATATTAGCAAGACTGTGGCATATGGTTTAACAAACAGGAGTTTAAAAACATTGGTTTCATCCTTTTCTAAAGGACAACAGATGCAGGAGGTAATATTAATAATCCTATTTCCTTTCTCAAAAGGGTGCAATTGTCTGACACACACCCCATTAGAAAAATAAATTAATTATCAAAAGCATATTTATGGACATTTACAGTCATCTGTTGATACAGAATTTACAATTTATGTTTTTATAAGATAGGTTACATATTCATGTGATGCATGAAAAATGCATGCTTTTGCATGAATATTTATTTCTCTTGAGAATTTCAGTAGAAATGTGGTCTAGTGAGAAGAGTGTATTTCTATTTCTTGATTTTTCCCTTTATGAGTATATTTTATATTCTTCTGTAACAGCCCATGTATTTCACTATTTTAATTTTAAATTAATATTTGAATTAGAGTAGGACTTAAGTAGACCGTTAATGTCAAGACTTTATTATACTTGGAGATACATGGAGTCAAAGACAGGCTGTGTAGTAGATTTCTCATCATTTAGATACACTGAAATGTCAACAAACCCAAACTGCATTAATACCCTGCAAAGTGTTCAAGGCCTGAAAGCTTTTCTTCTTTAGGTGAGTGAAGATAGACTAGTCTGTCTGTACAGATCCTAGAACAGCTCTGTAAGACTAAGCTTACTTTTTATATAGGAAGAAGAATATGAAAAAACATACACTAATTCATATAAAACCTCAAAAGCAGTGAGTTGTTTTAATTTTATTCTGTAAAAGTAGATAGACAAAGTGATTAGAAAAAACTAACATACAAATTCTAGGAAAAATTCAGAGCTGTGCTATTTAACTACTATGCTATTCAGTGCTACTTAGAAAGAGTATAGATTTCCAATCTCTCAGTTAATGTCATTCACATTTCTCATGTACTTAATTTTTTTCCCAATATTCTCAACAGTTAAGCTCAGCAGCTCCTGGCGGTGATTTCAAAAATATTTCAGAGCAAAAGAAGAAAACAGTAGTTTGCAAAAAAGAAAAACTCTCAACAAATAAACTCAAGAGGAGCCACAAACAGAAAAAGATTAAAGTCACCCCAAAATGGTAAGGAATATGGTTTTCAGCTTCCCTAGATACAGACATAATTTTGTTAAAATGGGTGCAAAAAGTCCACAGAAAATAAAAAGTCATTCCCAAAATTCAACTTTGTCAAAATTGAGGGAAAAAGTAAATTTCTCAGAAAGAGCTATTCCCACATTGCAGCAGTTCCACAAAGGTAAACTACAAAAAATATCAAAATGTTGTTCAGTATCAGGAACAGACTTTTCTAAGCAAAACAGGCATATACCAAAGAAAGATAATGACTGGTCAGTTGACTCTCACTATGGTTTAGAAATGATTCTTATCTGTCAAAATTGTCAGCATTTACTTTTGTTTGAAGGGAACCAAAATACTTCTGTTTTTAACCCTGTTACAGCTAAAAGCAGTGTGTGAGGCCCTTTTGTCCTCAGAAGATCTATATCCTGAACTTGTATTCACAAGAGAATGCAGAAGAATAAATATCAAGTTCTAACACAAACTAACAAATCCATCTGTAGTTTAAAGGATCATTCCTTTTAAATAAAAAGCAGGAAGAATTTGAGTATAAAACTATCAAAGGCACATTGTATCAATCAGCACAGTTTCTCTGTATTTAATGGGAGATCCTATCAGTGGAAGATTTAGCCTCTAATCTTTCAAGAGTGTGGGGTAGCAGAGTGTCTGATGAATTGCTTCAATAAGAAACATGTATTGTGTGCATACATCCCTCTTATTTTATTTCATGACCAAAATTAGACAGAGTGACTCCCTTGTGGACAAATCAGTGTCAGTAACTTAATCACTGTGTCTAGTTTGGCAAACAACACTGCAATTTTGAAGGCTCATAAGAACAAAAATAGAAGCCTCGGGTCTGTTAGCCAGTCTAGTGACATTCTTCTAGGACTTTTTTCTCATTTGGTTTTTGGGTGGTTTTTTGTTTTGTTTTGTTTTGCCTGCTGATCTCAGAAGTTCTTTATTTGGCTATATCAAATAAGTACAGGGACTTGATTACGGGTCCTGAAAGCTCAGGTCATATGTACTAGTAGCTAACCGGCCAAACTGTTAATCATGAAATATAATATATTTTTCGAATACACCAAACACCTGAATAAACACAACCCTTTAGATTTACTTATTACTTTGTGTACAGCAACTGATTCTCTCAATATAGGAATGGGACCTTCCATTGTACTTCAGCCTCAATCATTAAGAGTTACTGAAAGATCTAGCTAGAGTAGGAAACAAAGCAGAGTTGGATTATTCAGCATGAGTTTTCTAAATAATTGAAATACTTAGGTTGTTCATTAGTGATGATGAATGTGTAGCACATAAGAAATTAAATGAAAAGTGAAAAGCCAACAGCTATGCAGTCTCAGGTGATTCCTGTGCGATTCAAGTCTTTATGAAGTATGTTGTTTTAAAATTCCAAATATAGGGAAAAGGATCTGTTATTTCTGAATCCTTTTCTCTTAGCAAACCAAGGATTTACTGGATCCTACTGAGGAAAAATTTAATAAAATAATTGTGGATCTCTCGCCTAAAATCCTGATTTTTTTGAGTCGATTTAAACAAACATGACCTTCACAGCAGTAAATCGCTGTTAAGACTTAAATTTGGCTGATGATGTGGTATTATTCTACTCTGGCTGCTTTTCAATAGCACATATATGTTTACCCTTCCAATGCCACTGGCAATGCAGGTACAGAGGGAGGCACGTACATGGATATGCTCAGTCGAAAATGAACCGACTAAGCAAGCGGCACTGTTTTCCAAACAGAACACCGGATGCTTTGAAGAAGGGCTTTTCATCACAACCTTGTAAAATTAATAAGTATAAGAAGTGCCATTCTCCTCAATCAAAGGTACCAGGTAAGTAGTTTGAATATTTTTTAATGTATGGAATGTTTATTTTTTAAGAGAATGAACATTAGCAGCATCTCTGATATGCACCTGTTTCATATGGAACTGAAAAAGCACTTTTGTCCTTCAGTATGTTCTGTGAGTAAAGATACAAACATCTCACACATTTTCAGAACTGAGCAGACAATGATTTTCATACATATATTTACATATGTGAATTTGACAATTAGGAGTGCATTTTACAAAGAAATAACTCAAAATAACCTTCCACTAGAAGCCTAAACAGTTTTAAGATGGATCTTTATCAGTTTCTGAAACAAGATTGTATGTTTGCAGTGTGAAATGAGTTTGGTGTGTTAACTTGCTTTCTGTGTTTCAATGATACTCCCCATTTAATTAGCTGTATTAATGCAAATGATGTTTATGCCACAACCAACTTGGAAGCAGCAACAATACCTTGTGTTCATTCATAGCAGATATGAAAAGCTATTACTTTGCAGGACAGTAATGGCCAATAAAAAACCCCCAAACGAAACACATATACAGTAAATGAGAAAATATATCAGACTCAGAATAAAAATTTACACAAAGTAGTAAAAACACAGAAGTTTTTAGTATTGTGATATGATGAGAAATTTACTAAGTTCTGGCATGCAGGGGAATAAATATTAAAGTCAAAGTTTCTTGAACTTCTTTTCAATAGACAATTACCTACACCAGCAAAAAGACACATCTTGTTCCACCTCAGACAAGGCACTTTGCAGAAGGAAAAAAGAAGGAAAGAATAACTCAGGAATATTTTCCCATACTGAAAATCTAAACCATGTTAAACAGAAAGACAAAATGGATAAAAAAGTAGGTATTGTACCTTAATTCATATATGACTGTTTATTAAAAGAAAAAAAATATATTGGTAATTAAAAATTGAAATATATTCAGCTGTTTTAAAGTTGAGACTACTTTGTATCACAGATTTTGTTTGAAATGTGTTGAAGGTATTTTGGGGGTTAAAATACAATGAAAACTTGCTAATGTTAGAATTAGCTTTTTTAAAAAGAACAATTAAACTTACATAAATGGAAATGGTTATTTCTTGTGCTTGCTGTCAGAGGA
This sequence comes from Aramus guarauna, assembly GCA_013400195.1. Classification (NCBI taxonomy): domain Eukaryota; kingdom Metazoa; phylum Chordata; class Aves; order Gruiformes; family Aramidae; genus Aramus; species Aramus guarauna. The sequence continues at coordinate 3,575,396 of VXBL01006671.1, read as the reverse complement.
TGGATTAGCAATGATGTGGGAGGTGCCAGAGACACAGCACAGAGTATCCTGAGAGAGAGACAGTAAGCTCGAAACTAGAAAGTGGGGAGGGTAGTAGTGGCTACAAAGCAGTGTGCAGAACGTGTATCCAGTGTCGCAGCTGGATTTCTTTAGCCCTTTGTGGAAGGCAGTGCTGCTGTGGTTTCAGTGCTTCTGATAGCTGCGTTGGCTAGCAGGGGCCTCCGACACGCCTGCACGTGCTGCCGGCAGTGCTGTTGGTCGCAGTGTCAGCCCAGCTGCTGGGAGTGTCCTGTGCTCAGCCTAATTCTTACACTTTGCCCTGGACTTCTGCTGGCTACACTTGAAGAGAAAAGCTACTGAGCCAGGCTGCTGTTATGTACCATGAGCACTAGTTCTTCATGTCACATAAACAGCATCATATTTAGGAACCTAACCCTTAAAATGTTTTTTAATAACTAATTTTATTTCCTACATATATGTCATCACCTTGGAAATTGTGGTATTTCTTAACAGACTCATCGCAAACCTTTCCCCATAATTTGCACAAACATCATTGCAAGATGTATATTAAAATATCTTAATGAAAAAAATGTCATCCTAGACAGGGCGTAAGAATGTAGCTTGAAACCTCTGCGCCCTATCAGCCATAAATTATTAGCATGATGTTTATTAAAAGAAAGAAAAAAAACACCCAAGAAAAAAAATACATCCTTTACTACACCTCCCACACACACTGGGAGAAAGAAAAAAGTTTTCTCTTCAAAAGAGGGATGAGTAACTTGGTCTGCAGTAATGAAAAAAAAAAAAAAGACTGCAAATATAATCACAGTTGTATAAATAAAGGTTGACATTATGTTTGATTACTCAGCTGATATGAGTTATAGCAGAGGTAAATGTTTTCTGCTGGTATAGTCAACTTAGTTATCATCGCAATTTTATAAAGGATGGAATTGCTCTGGATTGAAAATTTTAAATGTAAATTTCTTTTTCCCCCTAATTTCTACAGGAAATTTCTGGGCAAAGCAGGGAACACCCAAGAACAAACTTTTCTTTTCAGAACATTACAGCTCCCCTGGAAATATCTATGACAGCTCATTCATGTTCATCCACAGCTAATACAGCCATGCAGCAAGCCAGCAGTGATGTGGAAATCTGCTGGTTAGTGACACAACCACGTGGGCCTCAGCGATTGGTCCCAGGGGAGTCACAGCCAAACGTTCAGAGTGACTCAACAGCATCTTCTTTTTGGTCTTACCCTTCTGATTTTACAAATACAGGCACAGGTGACCAACTTGACAGCACAAACTCAGAGACTACCGGTCCTCTTTCCTTACATATAGAAGCAAGCCAGGAAAACATACTACAGGTAGAGTCAGAGAGTCAAGGACTTGGTACATCAGACTCGGTGATCCAGGCTTCAGGAAGGGAGAAACCTCCAGCTGAAGAAAACACATACTCATCTCCAAAAGAAAACCCAACTCCCAGTTCCCAGCCTGGATATTCATGTTTATTCGGATCAAAAGCTGAGTCTCTTCCTGAGACGGTCACAAGGGCTAAATCATCCAGTACAGAATACACAGAGCGGGCAAACTTTTCTCAAAACATCCTCGACCTTCACAGAAGCGCAGACAAGAATGGAACCCACCTGCAGTCAAACAGCTACAGAAGGCCATGTGAAACAGCTACTACTACCTTTAAAGAGCCCCCGGTGACCCTCAGGTCCCCCGAGTTGCAGACTTACTCTGCAACACCTTCCAAGACATACAAAAAAAGAGGGTTAGAGATGATGAGGAAGCAAACCAGAGTTGAGTATGATGACACTAGCAGTGATGATGAAGATAGGCTCGTTATAGAAATATAGCAAACAGGCTGCTTGTCTGATGGCCCATTACAGAAGGAAATACCATGGATGTTTGATCTGTAGTTCTGAAGCACCTTAAAATCAGAAAAGCCATTCCTCTGTGCAATAGGCAGCATTCTCTTCTGAAGAGTCCTTTCCTTCACAAACTCAAACTTTTTTAAAAAAGCTAATTTGAAGCAAAGAGGGAGCTGGCATCACACATTGAAATGCAAGTAGTAAACCTGTGTTTACAAGGGTTTCCAGCATTGTTAACATTCTTACCAGTCTTATATACTTCCCACAAGTGCCAGCTGCCAGTGGGTGTATTATTAAAAGGCTGCAGTGTATCTATTTACTACTAACAAGACTATAGCAGCAGGTCCCTCAGTGTAAGAGCTAAGATTTCCTGGATGTATTCTCTTCTATATACTCCTCTTTTCTTGTAGTCACTGCCACCTGTACTGGGAGTGATACAGGGGCATTAAGGGGATCCATGATATTGGAAGAGTCTGGGAAAATGCTGATCTTTTTCCGTGTTGCACAAATGCCTGTGCTTCTTTGTGACAAATGACACAAGCATGCTTTGCTTTGTGTTTCGTGCCTTCTATGCCAAGATCTACTCAACTATTCTTGATTTCTAGTTGGAGAATATGAGTGTTAGCTATTGATATTTCCTTGTGTTAAAATTTCTGACAAGGATTTTCTCATTATATTCATCACATTGTGCTCCAACCAATGTAATCTGGGATGTTGCATTTTTATTGTAATCCTAAGTTTAACTGCAATGATTCTATTTTATTGAGAGTCAAGAAGCTATATGGCATAGCTTGTTTTCTTTTTTTTAACAGAGTTTTGTGTTACGAACCCTAAAATTTACATTTTTCTATGTGAATAAATAATTAGATATTTTAATCTGACCAAGTGTATTCACTTGCTTGACTAAACTTATAAACATTAAAAACATTCCACTTCTACCTTATAGTCAAATTCTATATTTAAACTTCTACTGTTCTTATATTGTGAATCATACATAGGGTTTTATGGATTAACCTACATGGGATATTTAGAATTGCTTTTACTTTAATCACGCACAGGTAAGCTTATATAGATCATACTCACAAAGAAATCTGTTCTACTACACAAGAAAAATAAACGTATGTGTGCAAAAAGCTGCCGAAACAGGTAACAGTTGCAGAAGGAATGGCATCTACACTGGCGAGGCACTGCAGATTGTGTATTTTGTTGACTGATGTACCGTACAAAAAATAGCATTGTGTTGAGAATGATACAGCTGACAAGAATGATAAAGCTGTAAATTGTTTTTATATTAGATTTTTCTTTTTATACTGTTAAATTATTTTATCTTAATAAAAATGAAACATAAAGACCTGAGTACATGTACTAGTATTATAGTTCAAGCATATCAACATTTAATGGTTTTTAGTAGCAACTGTGCTAAATTTCTTAGTCTGCCTCAAACCTTAACAGAAGGACTAACATGTTACTCAGGAAACTTCTGAGTGAGGCGACTAGCAAGAAAAATGTTGATAACATCACTAATATGACAAGTTTCACTAGGGTTGGTATTACAAGGACAAGAAAGATCAAAGAAAAAACTCTCTTAAAATCTTTCTTGCTCTGTTCAGTATTTGTGCTCTGAGACAAACTGGAGAGGGATTTGGGTGAATCCCAGGTGCAAAGAATTTAAATAGTGAGAATTCAAAGAAGTACACTAGTATAATTTCAATTTGGGAGAAAAAGAGGAAAAGAAAAGGGAGAGGGAGGGGGAAGAGATGCTACCAATATTGCCACAACATTGAACCATTCAAAGTTTTGGAACTTTTTTCTGATAGCATCACTCAAAGTTACAGCTGGATTCTGAATCTGCAGATAAAGCAGGAGAAAAAGCAATGCCATGCTTACAGAGATACACAAGTCACAGCATTCCCAGCAACACCGTTGGCCAAGCCTGACTGCAGGCTGGGTGGCTGCTGTCACACAGGTACTTGCATGAATACGGTTATGAGATAATCATACTAACAAACCAGCATATGCCTGGTTTCAGCTGCTTTACCTTCAGATCTTTTCCCATTTCTTTTTCAAAGTTCTTATATATCTTTGGCAACAGTAGCATGGATGACAAGAAAGTGGGTTTTTTTCCCAATTTTTAATCAGAATTTTCAATTCTGTGCCATTCCATCAAAAATTTGATGAAGTAAAATTTCAAATGTTTCAAAGTTCTGCAAAGTCTCTTAAAAATGCATAGTCTTTTACGCTAATGGAAAATTTCTGTATCTATTAAATCTGATCCAGCTGTAAAGAAAAGCTTTGTCAAGCACCTTTAGAAAGCATGGTACAAGAAAGCCATCGCACCAAACCACGCCAGCAGCCTCCACAACAACGATATTCACCTCTTGCTTGTGCAAGAGTTTTATTATTATATTCTATGGACGTGGAATGAATATCCTGTACAAAGTTTTTTGCATAATGTTTGTGGCTCAATGATGTGTTTTAAAGTGGAATTTCTAGATCAGTAATTTAGAAATGTTCTAATGACAGACTCAGAAGTGCCGTGCAAAGAAACATTTATCCTGTGTATATTTTACAGCATTAAATGTAGAAATTTCTTTGTCATACTCCTGCTGTAGCTGGAAGAAAACCGGGACAATTTTAAGTTAGCTGAGAAAGTACATTTTAATCTCTATTTCCTGACAGAAGTAATCCTTGACATTTTAGCTCAATACACAGTACAAAAATCTGACCCAACATTAGAGTTGAAAATAAAAAAAAATCATAGTTCTTTAAAAGCCCCAGTAGATCTATGGTGGCATTTTTAACAGCATCATAAAGAAGGGAGCGACTCTAGCAAGGAATCATTTTAGCCATAACAACCCTTGGAGGAATAAGGTTTGACTCATGAACATCAATGTGTGAAGGCTGTGAGAAACATTCTTGGTTTAAGTTAGGGAGCTCAAGGAGTTTGCATACCCAAATCCAACTGGTCATATGGCAAACAGTGCATTTTGGCTTTCCAGAAGATGCTGTATTCACAGAACACCATACAAAGCAACACAGGCAAATTATTCTCTACCTTCTATACAGCAAAAGTGTCAGCCATGCAGTGATGGATTTAATTAATTCGCAAGAAGCTGAACATCAAAGCCACATGAGGGCACCAGGCACAGAGAAAAATCTGTTTCTTTATCCTTCAAAGTCCGCAGCAGTTCTGATGGATCATTGCTTTGCTATAAGCAAATATGAAATTCCTTTGCATGAATCTCTCTCATCAATTTTTTCCTCCTTCTATTGAAGGAAGCAAATTAATAAGGAATGCTGGTCACTGATAAGATCTATATTCAACATCTACTCAAATAGACTGTAAATAAGTGAATGTTTTGGATTTTCCCTCTTGAGGTGTGAACAAACTAGTTCTTATTGTTTCAAACTTCTACATACTAGACCTTATTAATTACTGACACTTCACTGATCTGCCTGGCAAACCCCCACTCGTGCACAAGGGTGGATGTCTCTGGTGCAAGTCCAGAGATCACCAAGAAATATAAAGATATACCTTGAATACATAATTTATGAGAAAAGAGAAAAAGAGCTGGCTAGCTATCAGAAGAGGAAACTAAGGCAAAATGTACACAAAAGTTCAGAAGAAGAATGTGGGAAGACTATCACAATCATCTGTCTTCCGTATCCATTCTGGGAGGATATGAAAAGATAGGCTTCATTTGCAGCATATAAACTCGACATTAAGAAAACTTCCTGCTTAAGGAGCAACTAAGCACGTAACAAATAACCTAGGGAGATTATAGACTGCATCACCTGGGAACTTCAGTACCAGTTAAGGCAAGTATTTCTTATTATAGGTATAATAGTACTTAGGGCTGGAACAGACTTTCTTTCCAGCCCTATTTTTTTAGTCATTAATTCTCATTTGTCAATAGCTTCCCCAAAAGACAATGTCTAAAATAGTTAGCACTTCTGTGGCTTTCTCTGCACTACTGACACGCACACAGAGTGGTACCTAAACACATTGGTTTTGCGTTACTCGCAATGTGTATCTGGTTTTGTATATTCCTTGTTTTATTTACACAACCAAATTTGTTCCCATTCGTAAGTGTTTATATTGTAATAATTCTCATGTAGTTAAGTAGCTTTGTTAAACCATCAATTTTACCTTAAGGATTTGTATGGAATTATGGCTGCAGATTAAGACTCCTGGCCTGTATTTTTCATTTACCATCAGCATTCCACAAAAGTCACATGGATGACAAGGTCAGTATTATTTTTTTAGACTTTAAAATACTGTGAGATATTAACAGCCCATTTAAAGTGTCCTGGTGGAACTGGATAAATGTCATGAAGAAGCACATAACTTAAAAGCTGTGTCTTCCAGGGAACTGTAATGTTACCAGAGTTTGGTTATAAGCCATTCTCTTAAGTTTAAGCAGTCCTTAAATATAAAAAAGTGGTTTTCTTTCTTACAATTAAAGTCAATGTACCTATTGACTATTCATGACAACTGCCTAAATATGTTCTGCATTTATGTAATGCTTGAGTTTAGAAGAACTACAAAAGCCAGTTAAACAAGGGATGGACTCACTTGAACATGTTTGTAGGTGCTTTGCAAAGAAGTCAAAAAGGATTCTTGTGCCATGGGTGTATAGACTATTCTGGCTTTAAAAAACACACTGTGTAAGTCTCATTATCAGTACCTAATGATTGTTAGGGTTTAAAAAACAAAACAAAACAACAAGGTGATTCTAATACAGTCAATTAATTAATCCATAATTCATTTTTTTAAGCATCACAAGTTTTGTGTCTATGCATTTGTAGCATGTTTTTGTTTTGCTGATTGACAAAGCAAGCAATTCTAAGTACAACATTGGATAGAATATTAGGAGTATGTACTTAATCCAGCCATGATTAGAAGTGTTTCAGAGTGAGCTAGTTCAGATGTATTAGACTGATTCTTATCAAAGATTCTTATGCCATTAGGAAAATAAGCAATTGGATGAAAGCCGTGGGAGCTGTGTTTCATAACCTGCTGTGGTCTTGTTTTCCAGATGTCTTTGAATGCTACTTAGGTTCAGTAGTACTGCTGATGAGGTCAATTGTTCTAGACAAACGTAGGCAGCTAAGCTTTCATGGAGTCACACTTCCATGTATCTTTCTGAATTACACTTAACTTCTGCAAAGCAAAGCCTTACACATTACAGAGGTATTCAGGGGGCAAAATTGAGGTCACATCCACAGCCCTCCCCACTCTTTTTACACTGATCGAGCTATAGTCAGTGTTTATATCTAAAAATCTTTCGATGATTTATCATTCTTTATTACACATATCATATCCAGATTTTTCTGGAAAACATCCTTCTCGCTTCATTTTACATTGCTGAATAAAACATGTCTCAAATATGCAGCTGGGAGTACGACAGGGTCATTCAGATGAGCTGCTGTTGTCCTCTCTCCTGTGTAAAAAGGAGCCGTTACCGAAACTTCCACCTCTCCATCAAAATGGTTAATGTAAAAAGAAAGGAACAGAATTTATTTCTGTAGCATGCTTTGGCAGCAACCTAGGTTAGGAATTAAATAAGGAAAAAGGAACCAGGGCTGTTCCTACCTATGTTAGGAAAATGCAGTCTGAGAAGAGGAATACTCTACTGGGAAGCTAAGCCAGGGCACTAATAGTTAGCTTGACTCTCAAAATATGTATGTACAAATGCAATTACGAGATTGGTACGACTAGCAATTTAGATAGCTATGCGCACATACATGTTTATGTGTATTGGCTGGAAGGTGGAACAGGGAAAATTACACCTCTTAAAAAGCAATTTGACCATTAACTCTACAATGCCTCTTAATGTTCTCGTTGCTTACAGAGAATAATTTGCACTGAGCTCCTCAAATGGAAGGCAATACAGGCATAGAACACATCATCACGTCCTCTGCAGCCCATGAGTGGTTTTTATTCCAACTCATCCCTCTCATGAAGAAGTTTTGCATAACTTTGTTGATTCTAGTTATGGGTTCTGCTAGCTCTAAATGGAGCAAATATTTAAAAGGGAAATGATACAAAGGTCTCAGACCTCAAATCACTAGTTGTCCAGAAGCAAGAAAGTAAATATAGCTAAGTAAAACACAAAAAAGCTGCCTCATCCTGTGCAATATTATAAAGCTTAAGAGATTATATTAAAAAGATTTACAAACTTTGATTTAAAAATAAGAACAAAAGCAAAATGGTCATTATTACATGTTTGACATGAAAAACACAAAAAATGTTTTTATTTGTACCAGATGTGGATAGGCAGATGTGAACTGTTGGACAATAGTCAGAGAAGTGGAATTAGGGAAATATCCATAATTAATAACATGCCTGCGGAAACATGTTCTGTGCTTCAAAAGGAATTCAGGTGCTATTAGAACTGGGAGAACGTCCTTACCCTGCAGATGTTGACAAATTTGAAGAAATTCCAAGCCAGGGAAAAAAAAACTGATTGGGGAAATAGATTACTTATGCAGAAAGATAAAAGGAACCAATCTTCTGCTCTCAATTACACTAATGTGGTCCAATTAAATTCAGTGACAATGTACCAATATAACCAGGAGAAAAGTTTGACTGAGACATATGATATGAAGAATTTGCTTAGAAATGCTCAGAAGAAGAATTCCCTTTAGGAAGGAAAGAAATTGGTAAAATATTTTAGGGAAACAATAGGTCATATAAAAAGATTTAAACTGAAAAAAAGGAAAATACAGGCAGAGAATGTTCCACTGCAGTTACACCTACTAAATTCCTCTGGGATACTTAAAGTGAAGCTAGAACGTAGCGACTCACTGTACAAATTACACACTGGAGGTCACTGGAGAATGTGATCAAGTTCTTTTAGAAATCCCTGTCATTCATAGAATCAGACACAATGTCTACATCCGTTGTTTCTCTCCACCTTAATTCACACAGTGGTGACTAATGCATTATGAAAATGTATCCAAGTTGGATCAGTTACTAAAATGTAATTGCATTGCCTTTATTGCTGAGTCTGCTAGATGTTCCATTTTGTATTCATCAAGAACACACAGTGTAAGAAGAGCTACTCAAAAAACCCAACCCAAAACATAAAAAAAAAAAAACCCAACAAAACATTTAAACAATTTTTGGTTTAGTAACAATGCCCATGAAACAAACAAACAAACAAACAAACAAGGACCAGAAGGAGAGCAATCTTACCACTTTGCCTCCTGGATAATACGATCAAGAGAGAGTTTCTAAGGTAGATCTGAAAATACGTATCTTTGCGGGTAGTTTGCTTTTGGAAGCAACAATGATCCTTGCTAATATTTTAATTTACTAACCACTATGCAAAGAGATTTGGAACACATGCACTTATGCCCAAAATGCATCAAAATTCACAAGTGGGAATCCAGATAGAAATACAGAAGGCTGAAAAAATGTTTGCAAACACTCATATTACTTTTGTGTTCAGGGTTAATGACTGGAAAATTAGCCTCATAGTAAAAAGTATCCTAGCAGCAATCACTTAAACCTATTGTTCATAATTAAAAATATCTGCCAAATCTCCAAAATCAGTAAGTCACAGTTCAGACGTCCAACTACATTGACTGTATTCTTCCTCTTGCAACTTCCAGATCTTCCCCTTAGGATTCCTTCCTCCAGTCTTACAAATAAAATCTCTGTGTAGAGATAACAGCTTTTAGACAGAATGACTAAGTCAAATCTACACTAGTGTGATGAAACTCATAAAGCAAAGGTGACTGTCTCACTGTCTCTCTTAGTGTATGAAGATTCAAGATCCACATTCTGGTGGTAGTTTCTGTAGGCAGAATAAAACCCTCCATGAGGACACAAGTGGACTGGATTACTTTTATTTGCTTAGATGTTATTTCATAGAATTGTTCAGGTTGGAAGACACACAAGGGCTTTGTTTAGTCAGATTTTGAAAACCTCTGTGAATGGAGATTCAAAAATCTCTCTGAGAAACTTGTTCCAACGTATAATTATCATCAGAATTATCCCCCCCGCCCTGATATGCAGCTGGAATCTCCTGTTTCAACTTATGACTATTATGTCTCATTCTCCCAACATGCAGCTCAGTAAAGAGTCTGGTTCCCTCTAGTTTGTAACTGCTTCAGAACTATTGGCATGCTGGTATTCAAACCCCAAGACATCATCTCTTCTCCAAGATGAACGTTGTCCTAGCTTCACCTTGCTGATCACGTGCTCCAGCCTCCAGATCATCTTCGTGGCACTACACAAAATTTTCTCAAGTTTACCATTTTCCTTGTATTGAGGAGCCTAAAACTGGACAGAGTAATCAGGATGGGGTCTAATGAGTGCTGAGTAAAGGGGAATAATCACTTCCCTCAATCTACTGGTTATGTTCCTGTTGACACAGCCCAGGATACTACTGACTCATGTTTAGCCCACCAGAACTCCTGATCCTGTTCAGAAGAGCTGCTATCCAGTCAGTCATGCATTGAATAAGGTCAGTCCATCCCAGGTGTAGGATTTTGCATTTGTCCTTGCTGAATTTCATGAGGTTCTGGTTGATCCATTCCTCCAGGCTATCTAGGCTGTTCTCTACCTTCATGTGTATTGACTGCTCCCTCCAATTTAGTGTCAAAAATTTAATCAAGTTGTGTTCCATTTCCTTCTCCAGGTCATCAATAAAGATATTAAATAGGATATTACACAGATATGTCCAAGAACAGAGTCTCAGGAGCTCCACTGGTACAGTATCAACTATTAACCAGTACCTTCTGCGCCCAATAGTCCAGCCATTTTTTTTGCATCCACTATTTCACCTGTCTACACTAACATCCCAAGTTGGACACAAGGATGCCATGGGAGACCACGTTAAAAGCCTTGCTGAAGTTAAGGCAGACAATATCCGCTGCAATGCCCTCATCCACAGATGTACTCATTTCATCAGAGAAGGCAGTGAATCCATGCTGACTATTCCAAATCATGACCCTTTTTGTGTGTCCAGGAAGTTCTTTAGGATATGGCTGAGGTTCACATGCCAAGTAAGAGACGTGCTTTACTCATCTTACAAAAACAAACCTGAAAGATGTAGATCTGCTATCCTTTAAGTGGAACAAAGAAAATGGGTAGCAAGCTAGCTTGATGCTATCTATGTATAAGCATCTGTATTGCATGAATAGTAATTCCAGAAGCACTGTGTTCATTGTACTTTTAATTTAGCTCAGCTGAAACAAAGTTAGATTAATACCACACATTTTTAAAAAATACATGTCTTAATCTACACACAAAGCACACATCCCATGCCAAGTTACTTGAGCCACTCAGATGACTGTGCTATCCAACTCTGCAACTCTACAACCTTTCTGGTTTCAGAAATCAATAGAAATCTTAAGCCAAAACAGTAACAAAACCAAATCTGGTCTTATATAGCACAGCAAAGAATCCATCTAAAATTAAATGGGATTTAATTTGCCTCCAAAACTCTAGATGTGACAAATTTCAGAACAATGAGATAGGAAACGTCTAGAAGTCAGTACTCAAAATAGCATTTCTGATGGAAAGATTCCAGATTAGACTGTAGCAACAGTAACTATGTTGCAGTAAGGCCAAATCTAAAAAAGCCACTAAGATATACAAAGAGAGTGAGCCATTTCTTCACGCTTCTTCACATGCATATTTCCACCACCCTTTATCCCATGCTGCGTGACAATAAGAAAAGGAGTGCTTGAGTCAACAGAAAACTATTTAGTTGACTGTCCCTAAGCTCTTTACATAGCTTGTATTGCTTTAAATATCTTTGCCCCCTGAAAAGTTAAATTCATTCTACATTCTTCTGGGAAGACTCAGGGCTAGTGTTCCAACAGGCAGTTAACTTGGATATTGAATTCCCTCTTTTTAAGTGTGTCACATAATTTTGTTGAAAAAAAGAATATGTTTAAATTATCCATGAATGGATCTGTTGGTTATTTCCCATAATCTACATAATTATAACACAGTAGCAAGCTACATGCCTTGTTTCAAACATCTTCTGAAAAAAAAGCCAAAAAAGGCAGTTAACGTGCAACAGTTAAATAACTAGTGCCTTACTTTTTCTTAAAAAAATAAAAATAAAAATAAAAATAGCATTTTAATATATGTACACCAGTGGCAGAACATGTTTATAGCTTGCTCCTCGTTTGTCTCACTATATGCATTCTACTACTCTAAAATCTGCAATTTGATATTTTAATAAAGTAGGTTCATTGGAGACAGCCAAAACATTAGTACTAAAAACATACATAAAACTTAGCAAGTTTTTCTCAACTAATCTGTTCACAGCAAGTACTGCGTCTTCTGGGACAGCTTTTCAGGAACATGTTGATTTCTCACTACCACATGTCTTTCCACTTCACTCCATTGTTCTCACTTCCTTTGGCTCCATTTACACACTGTTTTTCTCCATTTACATGCTGGGTGGACATTCCTACATGCTTTTGGGTTCAGGAAGAACTACGCTGGCTCTGTCCAAACTCTCTTAACTCAGCAACATGGAAGATTGGAACAGATATATCAAGTTGGCTTGAAGTAAACCGATTCAGAGTCTAGTCATGCTTATGGGGATCCTCACCTATGCCAATGTTGAAAGCCCTGGAACTTCCACAAGTGATAAAAAAGGGAATTTCAAAACTTTTAATGAATATCTGTGTCATCAGACTACTTCCAACATATCCTTAAAGACTGGTTTCAGTGCAACATTTCAGGCCTGAGTATGTTTCCAGTCTACTCACAAAATCTCTAATACACCAAGTCACAGAATCACAGAATGGAAGGGGTTGGAATGGACCTCTGGAGATCATCTAGTCAATCTTCACTTGCCAAATTAACATGAGAGAATTGAAGAAAAAGCACCAAGGGGACCCAGTCAGGTAGAGTTTTAATTTATTTGTTGGTTCCTTATTTCCAAATTCAAATGGGTGAAGAGGGAAATGGCTAGGCTGTGGGTCACTGTGGAAAGACTACTGGAGGAAGGATAGCAATAGCTATCTACCGGACAACAATTCTGTTGTTCAAGCAACCAAAGAGTGGAAGTGGCATTCTGAAGTACAGAAATTCAGGACAGGAAATGAGATGCTGAAGGGAGACTGGATGTAGCTGCAAAGTACAGATAGAAAAACTTATTCAGCTATGGATGTAGTTTAGGGAGTTAATGCTGAGGAGCTACATTTTTAGGACAGAGAGCATCAAAGAGACCTCTGGTGCTTTCCCTTGCTATGAAAGACAGCAGAGGCTCAGGGGATTAGCTAATGAGCAGGTGCTGAAACCAACAGAGATAATAGCCTGAAAAATGGGCATGGGAGCATGATCAGCAGCAAATAAAAGCAAGCCATGAACATGAATTAGGAAGAGCATTGCTCAGACACATGGGAAAGCATAGGTCTGTGAAGTTTCTCTCTCAATGGCAGCATGGGCAGTGTCAGGAGGAGACTGAGAGCACCACAGTGATATCAAATCCACAAGATAAGACACTCCTCTGTCTCCTGGAGAGCTGAGTAGCATATATGAGTAGCCATTTGCATGTAGCACCTAAGAGAAACCTTACAGAACTGAAATGTATTCACAGGCCCTTTATCTTCCTCCACCAAGGGAGAAATCAAAATTATGCAATACAAGGAGAATTAACATAATTTGGGAGACAAAGGCTTCATAGAATCGCACAACAGACCACAAGTCTGCATTAAACACACTCAACTCCAAAAGAAACAAGAAGCAGTAAATTGCTCCAAGGACTCCTAAGCCTGCAAGTTGTGGTGGTTTTTTTGTTTTTGCTTTTTTTTTAGGAGAACACTATTTATTCTGTAAAAAAAGCAGAAATATGAAGAAGTCCTAAAAGCAATGAAATCCTAATAGTCCTTTATCAGACCACAAGGATTTAAATTCTTCCACTAAATCAATCAAGTCATAAGATTAATTCAGAAAAATTTATACTTTACCAATGATGTTCTGCAGGATTGTATGACCCTGGCAAACATAAATATTGTAGTTAATGAAAATCAGATTTGTTCTTCCACTCAAAGCTACAGATCTGATCATGCATCAGGTTGTTTATAGAGTTGATAAGTTCTGGTATGTTTTAGATGAAAGTGAGCCTGAATGTAGAATGTAGGCTTACAAAATTGAAAATACTTGCAAATCATGATTTGAAACTGCTGTTTTCAAGTTTTCTAATTACGCTTTGCCAACATAGTGAATTTAGTATAATGTTTTCCTGTCAGCACTATCTGAAGGTGGTATGAGATGCAAAGAAATGTATATGGCAAGATTTTCAGACAGGAAGTAGGTACTTTTCTGTATAACCAATAATTACTTTAATAGATCTCATGTCCTTGGGATTGCACACAAGTCCTGCCTCCCTGAAAGGATCTCAATGTGTTGGCAAGGTGTAACTAGCCAATATCTTCACTTTAACAATCTAACTTAGGCTTCACCAGTTTAGGAGGCATATTTACAGAAAATTTTATGTACTTTGCTTAATCTCTATTACATTCATAGTATAAAAAAATGAGATGCTTTTTCTACTCTTCTTCCCTCTAAACGGGGATGAAATGGAACTCTGTCAACAGCACATTTCAAGAGAAAATGTAAATTCCATTGTGAACATTACTAGCTCATTTTGTTCAACAGTGGAAGAGAAATACTTGTTAGTTGTTGCAGCTAAACCACTTTATTACTGGCCTAGTCAAAACTGATAAGAAATCAAGTCCTTGTGCCAGCTGCATAATTTCATTCACAAATATACTTCATCTTTTAAGTAATCTCAAAAGCCCTCAGGGCCTCCCCAGATGCAGAAAGAAGGAAGCCTGTGTTACTTTGTTTTGAGAATATCCTCAATTGCTAGTTCAATTTAACATGTTATGGATGTCTTTTTTTTAGGCTGCCAGGTACTTTTACTCATAGAACAAAATTATCTGCTACAATGCAGGACATCTGACTTGCACATCACTTTGCAGAGAATTTTAAAATTTTCTATAAATATTTCTTTAATGTACAATCTTTTCTTTCAGATAATGCTGTGTACAGAATGGTTATAGCCAGCAGTATTTGCAGGCCTTTTATCTACTCAATGAGCATTTCTCGTTCTACCTAACACTGGATTTTCCTTCCATGAATAGTTCATGTCACATGTATCAGCTCATAAGTTTCATCTTTACCTTACTCATGCAGACCTTAGCATCGTCTATGGCATTTTATTATACGGGAAGAATATGATCCCTTAGGAAAAATATAAATTACTTATTGCTTAATTCCAGAGATACTAATGTGCTAAGAAAGAACTCTCAATTGGGAGTAAAGGTTTTAGGTTTCTTTAAAGAAAAAAAAAATAATAAAAAAAACCCAACAGCATGACATGACTATAATACTGTCTGACAATTCACACACAAACCACAAGTTTCCAGTTTTCTGTTGACAGAGAACAGCCATCCACAATGTTAAAAAAGCAGTTTCCCCATTAGGTGCCCTAACAAAGTTTTCAAACTATTCAAGCACAGAGGCATAAATCAAGAAAACAACGCTGGTGCAAGATGTTACATGTAAGTTATACGAAGACGTTAAAGAAAACCATCTGGGCATAAAATGTAAATACAGCCAGCATACAAAAATTAAGAGCAAAATAAAACCAATCGCACATTTCAAATGCCCCAAATACAGAAACTTTATTCTGTAAGACCACTGAATTTTAACTCCAAACATCCATCTCAAACAAAACATTCAGCTTTCAAAATATCACTGAAATGGAATACTAAAGCTTATGTAAGATACAGCTTTTTTGAACTTTCTGGCTTACTTAAGATACAGTTCTTTAAGAAGGGGAATAATCAGCCTGTCTTCAGTGGCCGTTATGAATCAAAGCTGGAGCCTACTAGAGGGAATTACATATTTTACATTTTATATTTCAGTTGTACTTAGAGTCAAAATGCAAACACCGAGACACTAGTCACACAAAAGACAAGGAGAATCTGCCTTAAACGGTTTATAACCTAAATAGGCCTGAAGAACACCACTTGCCCACCTTGTAAGATACTACCAGAAAGAGATGGTGACTTCCTAAACCATAATGGAAAATTTCTGTTGAAATTAAACCTAAAAGGTTTGGTTCAGCTTCCTATATTGCTGCATCTTCAGTTTCTGAATGGTCGTGCTTTATATACCCAAGAGATTATGAGGAATCCTGAGAAACAGAGAAAAAGAGAAAAAAGCAAATGGCTAGATACATACCCCAAAGACAGAAGGAGACTGCAGTGTTGGAGGGACGTACCTCAAAAGGCACTATATCTGTAAAGCAACTGTTTTTCAGAGGTGTCTAAAACACACCAAAAAAAAAAAAAAAAAAAAAAAAAAAAAAAGAAAAAAAAAAGAAAAAAAAAAAGAACAAAGATCTTTTAAAACCCAGACCCTAGATCTTAAGAGGATAAAATACCAGAACTCTGGATTTTTCATGATGATTTAGTTCAGATCACTTGCATAAGCAACATACTTGAGCTTTGATTACATAGCTAGATTTTTTGTTTATTTATTTACTTTTAAACAGGATACTTGCTTGGTTTTAACTTAGTTTGGGGAAAGGGAAGTAAGGAAGATTTTGAAAACAAACAAATTACTTACAAACAGACAAGTTAAAAACACTCAACAAAACACAGTTATGCCAAAGCCTCCCCTCTCTCTAGAGGCTGGTGCCTTTGGATTCCCAGTACATTCCTCTTCCTTCTGAGCTAATGTAGTAACTGGTAGTGCCCAGCAGTCTGTCACCCTTGGTAGAGCCCAGCTCACAGATTATGAGACTCAGTTTGTCACTGATTTCTGAGATAATTATTGAGATATGGAATCCTGGCTTCAGTTCCTGATTCAAGAAGGGAGTACGTGATCCCAATTATAAACCATACTGTGAGGAGCAAATGATGTCTTAGCAGCATTTATAGCTGAAGTTTAAAATACTCATGAAGTTTGTATAAAACAGATGTGAATTTTCAAACTAAACAACAGATTTTTACTAAGAGGGAAGAAGTTGAAGCAACAGAGGAAAGCACTGTGTCTTCCTCTGCTTCTGAGGAACCAAAAAGTGAATGATGGTTCTCTGACAGCTAATGTACTAAGTTTCAATTTTTCTGCTGATCTGTTTTTATTATCTTTTTCCAAACAAATTTTTCCTATTCTGCTTTTCATATTTCTAGGAAATTCTAGATAAATGTGACTTTGTTGATATGTCTCATCTGTTTATTTAATTTGTTTTTCCCCCCCATAGATACGATTTTTTTTATTACACTCTTCTGTGTTGAAGTTATTGTCTCAGACATTATATTTACTTCGGCCTTTTGCCTGGCATTTTCATCTTTTCTTAACCCATCTATAGGAACCCTAATCTATCTATAGTAGGATCTGAAATCACCAATGTCTTATTTTTTTTGTCCCTCCTCTCCTAGACCACATAATGTAGAATAACCTGGGACATATCCTGGAAAGACTATATTTTCTAGTGGATAGATCAGTTTCTGGATTTAATTGCACTTGGCTTCATCATGCTTTGTGTAATAAAGAGAGACTGCTAGAGACTGCTCATATTGAACATGTTCTGTATAAAAAACCCATTACTGTCAGTTATTTATTCTGTCAGGCAAAGGTGTTTCACAGTATTTCTCTTTTTTAGTCAACCTCTTCTAAATCATTTGACCTACCACTGCCTTCAGTTTTCCAACTGTGCAAACCTACTGTCTTGACCAGGAACAATGAGAATAGGGAAGGCGGGAACAGCTTTTCATGCACATGCAGTGCATCTAGCAATCACATTCTTCTTCTGTTTTGGCCCTTTAAGTTGATGCTACAAATCAATCATTAAAATAAAATAAGAAATAAAACAGCTTCATGTCATTTTCAGGGAGGCCTGTATAGCCAAATGCTCTTACAGTCTGTTCTTTAACTCTGAAGAGCATATACTGAAAAATTTATACTGATCATTATTTAGCTGTGAAGTCATGGTGAGTGTCAGGTAGGCAAGAGCAACAAAATAAAATAGTGAATAAAAGCAAAGTGTTCACTGAAAACTAGCAACTACATCTGAACCTTAATAGAAAACCACAGACTTAGAGCAGAATTTTCTTTATGCATTAGAAATAAAACATACCCCTTAATTAAAGCTTAACATGTTTCTACCAAAGCACTGATGTAAATACGTGCAGAAAGTACAACAGAGATTTCCAGTGCCTGATGTGGCATTGCCTTGAGTGGTGCTGGATTGGAAAAAAGTGCTTTTTGAGAAACAATTTGAACTGTGACCTAAACTTTTCACGAATAACAGTCTCAATGAGTTGAGACATACAGGAACTGTTTGTCTGAAAAAAAATCCATTCAGAGTATCAGGAAAAAAACTTTTAATTTTTGGAACAATACACAAGAAGTAACAATGGCACAGTGCCATGGTACTGGAACTCTGCAAAGAGTAAGAGTAGAAGAAATGCATTCAATTAACTCAGGATTCAAACCCCTCCCACCCAAACTCCCCAAAATTGGCTTCTGGTTGTTGTAATAAATAATCGTGGGGGGTTTACTACATATGAGAAGCATACTAAGTTTAAGTAATTTTATGCCCTTTATCCCACTGCGAACTGCAATATCTGGACATTTGGCATAGCTGCTGTTCCTGTGTACACTCACAATTTGGTAACAGGAACCACAAACATAATACCTCCGACAACTGTAAATTTGTTACATTATTTGTGTTGCTGTCTTATAACTTCTCCTTCTTGATCTTGGTTTCTCTACTTATTTTACTGGCAGTAAAACTCAGTAGATTAATAATACTATTAATACTTTAGTTTCTCTGCCAAATCTTCTTGGGTGGCCAGTTTCTAGCAGTATAACTAACTATCTTTACTTGCTCACATCTCCTTATTCTCAATGCCAATCCTTTTTAGCGTTTCTATTATATTCTGCAAATTTTAAGGTACTGGTGAATTTTCAGAACCCCAAATATAAACTATTTGAAGCAAACACATTAAAGCAATAGCTAGTTCCAATTTATTAATAACTCATGCATCTTTAAACCGAATAACTAAAAGCAAACAAAGCTATCTGAATTGATCTCTATCTGATCAGACACCTATTAGATTCAGTGAAATGTGACAGTCATTACTCAATATTTTGTGCTATTTAACTGGAAGCTATAATAACCCTCATCATCCTTTTTGCAGCTGCCTTATAGTAAGACAGTGAATTTCTGCCCATCACTATTATGCTATTATGACAATGAGGGACATATAGAATTCTTACCCCTAGATTCTGTTTCGTCAGAAAGTGAATATGAGTCCTGTGTCCTCCTCAGCTATTTATCATTATGACAGACAGTGACTACCAGTCTAACTTTAACTGGTATAGTCATTAGGTCAATCTTTACTTGCAAAATTGCAAATATCAAAAGCAGACTCCTAGTTGTCTATTCCTAGTCTGAGAAAAGATAAAGAAGTAAAAGAGAAAAATGTCAAAACAACAATAAATTATTTCAGAGCCAGGGATAATAAATTTCATTATGGCCCTTCTAACATGTGAAGCACTGTTATTCAAAACTCAAAAGGCATGAAAACAACTGCACTTCAGAGTGAGAAAAATATGATCACAACTCTTTTGTTCTTCTAGTACAAAGGTGTGTACACACATGCAACCCTTGCTAACAGCTGTGATGCATTCTGTCTCATTAGTTCAGCAAGGTATATTGACTTCAGAGAACAGCTTGAAGCATCATTGTTTCTTTGGAAGTGAAAGTCAATAAAAATACTGGCAAAGGAATGCAGCCAGACTGTTAGCTGAGTTGTACAAATTCCAGTCCTCCTTCATTCCCTCCCTCATCAAGTCCTTCAATCAATAAAATAGCTTTTTGAACTTGCCTTTTGTTCTAGTTTGCCTTGATATCCTTTTCAATGCTTACCACAACGTATCTTCTAAAATACATGAAAAGTAAGAACGTACTAAGAAATTATCTCAGATTGTCTCTTTTCTCCATGCCCTTAACAACACAACCATGGCCTGAAAACATTTTGTAGCTGAAGAATTTTCACCCAGGAAATAGCATAATACCTAGGAAGCTCAGATGACAATCAACTAATCGAAACAGCCTGGTGCCTGGTTAGCTATATGCTTTAACGAAGCACTCAAAGGCAAAAAGCAGAAGCAAAACCCTAGCCATACTAACTGTCAGAGGGATATACTTGACCCTTGGAAAGAGATTAGCATCTCATTTTCTTCCTCTATGCTGTTTCTTTATTTCTTTTCTCTACTTCCCCCATTAAGTCTCCTACTGCGTGGTTTTTTTTTTTACTTTTTGTTTATTCCTCCTCCTTTTTCCTTTTGTTGTCTTTGCTATATAAAGATACTTCTGTGAAAAGTGAGTTAATTGACTTTTTATTTTCCCCTTCCTTTGTCTATTGTTTTCCCCCATTATCTTTCCTATTTTCCCACAAAACACTGCTACCTTCCCTGTCCTATTTTGGTTAATGCCCCAGTATTCTTCCCTAGCAGCTCGGGAAGAACATATTTTTGGGACCCACTCTTTTCTTATAATCTGATTTACTAGCACTTGCTTTACCAACCCTGATAAGGGATTGTGGAAAATGTGAGAAAGGCAAAAGCTACCTCAGCCGCATTCAAAACTTACATGCAGGTTGTACAGTGCACTTACTCTTCCTCTACCTCTCTTCCTATCCTGATGTTTCAACCACAGAGGAGATAATATATGTACTTATATGCACAAAACATACAGAACTCCTGCCATGTCTATTTTTGCCTTTTCTAGAAAGAGCTGTTCCTTTTGAACCATCAAGAAGGATGCTGCCAACTCTTGTTCTTCCAACAAATCAGACTAAACACATATATAGCCATAGACATGAATTTCATAACTATTACTACCTTGGTGTCAATCTGTACCATCTGTTTTTACCAACAGCATCTCAAGCTGAAAACAACCTGGTAATCTGGATCTGAATGGCAATTATCTCTTTGCCATAGGATGTAAACGCACACCTAAATGGCTTCTTACAATGCACAAAACCAGCTGTGCACTCTATATGCATTGCAGAAAGGGTTAGAGCATAGCACATACACTTTGACAATGCATGAGCTTCCTTAACCTCATTTAGTTAAACCTGCACCAGCCCTAAGGGCACACAATCTGCACAGATGGTCCGCCATTGTTACCTCAGATTTCATGCTGCAATCCCCTGATGCTCGTACACACAGTCTTTCTAGGTACTAGAATGATTTAACCGACTCAGCCTCTGCACCAAACTTGAATGCTCCCAGAGGACTGAGAGTCAGATCACTCACAGCATTGATGCCCAGCTTTGCCTTGTCTTTGTGTTCAGACATTGGTGTGATTTCATCTCAACAAATGGTCTGAAGAAAATCTGGAGGATTATAATATCATGCCATTGCAAAATGTAACATATTCATGAAGTGAGGTTCAGTAACTAAAAGTTCAGGTTCAATCAAAGCTTATCAACAAAGAGAGCTGCTCTCAGAGGGCTAGGTGTGAGCAGCACTTGCAGTTTGTCATGTCACACTGTTTAAATAATACAGGTTCATTTTTCATTTTATTTTCCCTTTACTAGTTCATACAGGCAGACACTTGTTTATTTCTCTCTGAAAGTCTTTTCTTAGTGAGAGATAAGTTACTTGGGGAGAGGAAAGGTTATATATTCAAACATGGTGTCATGGTTGTTGCTAGACTGATGAGTCTCAGCTGTGGATCCTCCAGAAAAAGAAATGGTCAGACCTGCACTTGTATTTAAAATTGGATTTACCAAGAGGTTGCAATAAGGAGACACTAACTTCATTAGTAGATGGTAACTGCAGCAGAACCTTTATTTATACTATCCTACAAGGCAGCACCAGAAATATTAATCTCTTACCAATGTTGTTAAGTACAAATTTGAAGGGGAGATTTGCCACAGAGTAGAGGCAGTTCTGATAGGCCTGTTTAGTTTTCATGTAGGTGAATAAATTATTATCACATGGTATACTGACTGCTGCATGTACATGAACAGTCTTGTCCACCTCAGCAAATCATATCAAATAAATCAGGGTTTTTTTATTGATGTGCACATTTTTTGCTACTGCACATTTTAGCAAGCTTTTTTCCAGACTGCCCTTATCATATAACAAGACTGGCTGTTAGAAGACATCCATCTCATCTACAGGTTTGTAAAAAGGTGTTCCTGCATATCAGTGGTCTGACACAGTTTTTTTTAAATTTCTGCAATCACCCACAGAATCATGAAGCCACACGAAGAAAAAGGCCCCAAAACTGCTTAACTAGGCAAACAGGAATTGTCACCAACAAAGAGGCCAACCATTTCTGCAAAATCCATGCTCTTAATTAAAATCCAGCAGATGTTGTAAAGTTCCTTTCACAGCCAGAAGAGCTACAAACCACACAAATTGCAATGCAAGCTCGATGCTTTTGTTCCCCCCAAGCTGCTACATCTCTGGACAAAGGAAGCTGTAAAGAATAGCATCATTGCAGTGCCTCAGTGCACTTCATTTGGTTGCTCCATTCAGCTCCTAGAAGCACAGAAATGGCAATAGCAATGGCAATAGCAATGGCAGACACTCACCTCTCCAGTAGTCCTGTGTATCGCTCCCTGCAGATTCTGCTCCAGACAGGACCATTGATTTAGGATTTTTGGTCCTTTGGCTTTCCAACAAATGCAAAAAATGCCCTCTTCAAAGGCATCCAGGCAGGCTTCAGCTCAGTGCACTCCAAGAAGGGGAGCTCTCAGGCAAGTGCTGTTAGAGAAGCACATGAATTTCACTTTTTGTACAATAGCCTGAGGGCCAACCATAGTCTTCAGGACATAACTAGTCTCTAGCCTCCTTCCCCCAGCTTATCTTTACACCTCCCTTTCCTCCAGGACTACAGACTTCCCTAGTCACCCACACTACAAACAGCTGACCACAGGTTTCCTACCAGGCCGCTGAGGAAGGAAAACCAGGCCAGAACCCAAATCCTTGTATGTGCACACCCCTCTCCTCATCACCCTCCAGGCTGGCTTCTGCCCAAATTGATTTGCTTTGGTACTCGTGTTTTCTTCCTCCTGCCAGTGCACCTCCAGAAACAAGCTGTCCCTCCCAAGCGGTCTGCCCCTCTGCCTTACTCATTTTTAAATGTGCTAAGTTCTTTTGGCAAGACAGCCACCTCAGTTTTCCGCCTCTAGCTTCTCATTTGCTGGCAGCTCTCTGTTCATTCCTTACAAACACAAGAAGTGTTCAGATTGATCATATTTCGATATGGAATTATCTTTGTTCAGTAACATGCCCAAACCTGAATAAATGTCGAGGAAAAGAACTGTTTTGTGCAATAATTATAGAAAATTATTTTCCTGTAAAATCCTGTTATTTTCACAAAGACAGAGATTGTTTGGATCCAGGAAGTGAGGTCAGGTTCAGATCCTGGGGAGAGTGGTGTGTAGTGATAATAACACTTAGGATTTTTGCAGCATTCCTTATCCAGAGATCTGAGCCCTGTCTCCAGTACATTACAACAGCAGGATATGTTATCTTGTGCAAACTCCTTCCTAAATTTCACAATAGCTGAAACAAGCAGGAATCATTAAATTTGTGTGCTATTGCTCTACCGCCACGAAGGCTGAAAAACAGCCATGCAGTTCCTTCTTTGCTTTGCTTTTATCAAAATTGTAATATGGTCAGAGCAGAGGCGCTTGTTCTCTTCATTGCTTATCAAGTATCTACATGACTTTTAATGGCACATAAATATTAAAAATAATAAAAAGAATGGGAAAACAGAAATAAGTAACAGAACTCTCCTCCTTTAAGTTACCCAATTGCAACCCCTACAAAATGCTCAGTTGCCCTTTTACTGCATCTGGTTCAAAGGCCACTAAAAATGGGATTCTTTGCACTGACATCAAAGGGCTCTGAATAGGGCTGTCTGTAACAGGAGGGGAGACAAGATTAACCTCAGCTTTCTGGCTATAGAACCCAAGCAAAAAGTAACAAATAATAATCAGAAGATAAGGTTTTCTTGAGAACCTACTGATTTCAGCACATTTTTTCAAACATCGGCTACCATCTATTAAGTTGCTTTGTGAGAGTGATGCAGAGTATGCTATTAAATACACCGTATTTACAGCTTAATGTGATCTTTTCTTTCAGCAACAGTAAAGAACAGTGTGAAAAAGAAGGAAGCAAGAGAGTGGGAAGAGAGATATGAATTGTTTGTTAATGTAATAAATAGATTGGTTGCCTTTACTTAGTATCATATCTGTATTGATCAGGCTTTCCTCTTGGGCTGCTGTAAGAATAGGTATCAGTGCCAAAAAATTCTCCACTGCTGCCAAAACCCTAACGTACCTTTTAAATACAGGCTTTATTACTAGTGTAAATATATCCTAGAAGGTTAGCTTTTTAAGTGGTTTGTCTCAGTAACCAACCTTATTTAAACACATCTGGAACTTCTTTATAACTCATAACTATTTTGTGTAGTCACCTGTATGATGAAGGTTAAATGCTGTGGAATTACTGCTAGGGTCTCTGATTGCTTCACAATTGCATGAGTGTATTTATAAAGCAGGGATACAAGGGGCAGGGAAGTACTAAACAAAACCACGATTATGTTCCTAATTGAAATGGCAGTCCAAGGTTTTCAAATATAAAATCTGGAATCTGAGCTTACTTTTCTTAACATCATCTGTTTCAGCTGCTCCACATTCCACGACTCCTTCAGCCTTGACCTCATCTCTAAGATATATTCTCCCTTCGGTCAATTAGAAGTTCTCAAATATACAATATTTACACCCTGCAACAGGGTAGATCTGCTGATTGTCTTCCTTTAGCTGCTTGGGTGGCCCTAGGAATGAGGAAGTGTCTTAGCACAGGGGAATTCCCATTGTGTGTAGAGAGTATAGCTGGCTCTTAACGGCACTGCTCTGCTGTTCTGCACAAGGACACGAAGGAGTATGGTGGAGGTGGGAAGATTAAAAGGTGTAAAGAGAAGGATTAACTCCATACATTTTGTCCAGGGCTCTCAAGATTTTTGCAAAGTGCCCATCCACCCTAAAAATCTTGCAATTGAAATAGAAAAAGGAACCTACAAAGTTAAAACAATTTTAAAGGAAAAAACTGTAAAATAATGAATTGGATCTCTTGGCTTCTAATCTATACCAGGTACCTCAATAGCTACTACTCTTTTTTTTTTTTTTTTTAACCAAATGAAAATATAGTCCTTAAATAGAATCACAAAACCATTTTGCACCACATGTTAGTATCACTGACATTTTGACCCTGAATTTTTTAAATTTATTTGTCACTATTTGCTTAACTAGCATTCTTGTTTTCTGACTGCTGTATTTATTAAATAAAAAGGTCTCAGGTCATTAGGTAATATGTGACACAAATAACTTGATAATCAATGTAAATGAGAATCAGGCCTCAACATCCAGAAGTATTCATTCCTTTGATGAAAATCTCTTTCTTCCTGTCTTATATTCTTTTAAAGCTTACATGAAGTCATTTGACCAAAACCTTGCCCTTCTTAATTTCTGAACCCTGATAGCTAATTTCAGAATATATTTTATTACTTCTTTTGTTTACACAGCACTCAGTATCAGTGCTGATATGGCCTCCTCAGGCTTCTCAGTGATTAAACAGCACATGGAAGAAAAAGTAGATCAATGTAGAAGAGGTCCTCAAAATATCATTTAAAAAACAGAACAATATTTTTTAGAAAATGTGGTTAAGTCAATTCACAGCACAACACGTGATCTTTTTTGCCATAACAAACCCATACACATGATAGTTATATACTACTCATTTTAAACACTTTGTTACTATGATAATTTTATATCATTATTAACAAAAAATACATTGCAATGAAGAGAACAAAATTAATAAATCAGAATTTAGACTGATATCATTGTTACTTATCATATCAGCAACATATAACCAGTACTTACTACTCACTGCAGTGAAGAGTTCTGTTAAACAGTAACTGTACAATAAATCTCTATTTTTTTCCTTTTCTAGACAAGTTAAAATGTAATCATAAGCATTTGTCAAAATCAATCCTGTATCCAACAGTATCAGAATACAATATATAGAACTTGCTGATTTGAAGTAATTAATTTTTCTACTTATGTAAGAAATGGCAATAACTTCAAAACCATTCTTTTCTCAGAGTTTTGTCGTGATATTTTTCACCATAACAGAGGCTATACAGCTGTGATGCCTAACTGTAACTCTGCTGATGCTTGAAGAGCATGACTTCATTACACACAAACCCACAATCCAGCAAAGCAAACTTTATAAACATTCAGGTCACTGCAGCTACTCATCCTTACAGGTAAGTAAGCATGTACTTTCCTAGATTGACCGTGAACTTCAATATAATGCTAAGTTCAGTAATTCACATGGGATCTGTTTTCCTCCCACTGTATTAATTATCAGAACATTAGTGACTGCAGTTGAAACTATTTAAAAGTAGCAGAACTAAAATCAACAAGGTACTTTTACAGTTCTGTTTCAGTACTTTAATGTTGTCAATACCTGAGCAAACTACTTGTAACTATGTCCTTATGAACTGCAGTGGGTACAAACCTTAGAAATTTACTGAAATCTTGTCTTTTCTAACTGGGTTTTGCAGATAGGGTGCGATTAATGCTTCGGCCATTTCAATTCTAGATTGCAAACTCTTGTTGTTTGCACAAACTGTGCAAGACAAAAGCAATTTAAGTTTCCACAGAGCACCATGGCCTGCGCAAAACCTGAGAAAAAGGACCTTTCTAGCTATTAGCCTGTCTTTGGTGACCATCGTGCTTTTGTTAATAGCTGGGAATATGGTCAACTGAAGTTCTCCCACGAAACTCTCAATCTTTAGAAACTGACAAAAGGCAAGGTTTGACAAACTGACAAAACGTGACATCTTAATGAGATTTTTCAGTAAGTGTTGCTGAATAGTCCACACTAGAAGTTGGAATTGAGGGCAGGGCTGGAGAAGAATGCGATGCAGTAGAGAACAGTGTTCCTCTTGTGGATAACAGAACCCGAGTGATCCTGCAACTAGATTTCTACTCACAAAACAGATTTCAGTGAATATGTCAAATCAGCATGTTACATAAAAGCAATTTTGGCTGCAGCTCTTTCTGTTTGTACTGAGATATTCTTAAACAAAACATAATGTTTTGATTTAAAATATCCACAATTAAACTTGCTAACCTTTCTCCATGTGCTATCTACAACATATGTTTCCTATAACAGGATATATTACACATACTACTGTAAGAAAAGATACAGCCAATTCCCTTAGCCATCATACCCTCACCTATTATCACTTAATAGCTGATATTACGATAGCAAATGGGACCATATGCAGGAGTTTTTCCTAGGCACAAGAGTCAGGTATTACACATAATATGAAATCCCCTTTTACCTTAAATTTTATACTCTAGGTAGATTTGTCCACAAAGAGGTGTTCATAATTAACTGGGGGAAAACCAAGTATTGAAAAATGGTGACTTAATTTCACCTGGAAAATAACTGGTAGAGTCCTAGAAAAAAAGCCCCAAACAATTCCCAAATCCGTAGCCCAGATTTGAGTCAAAGCTTTGCAGATTTATCGCACAAGCAATCCTCTGTCCTCCTGGAATTACACACAGACAACGGGATCAGATTATTCAAAAGTGATGAACTGAGACCAGCATTAGCAACCAGGGCTGCGCCTCCCGTTCCCGGGGAGGATGTGCTGCCTTGTCCCTGCCTTTTACCTGCCGGGGTGGGAAGCGGGGGGCGGCCGGAGGCGGGAGCGTGGGCCGTGCCCGCCCCGCGCCCCGGGGGAGGCAGGCAGCTGTCCGCGGGTGGGAGGCGTCTGCAGCTGGAAAACAGCAGCTCCGGTTTCTGATCGGATTTGGGGGTGGGGTGGGAGGTGTGTGTGGGAAAAGCCAAGAGATGCATCTTCCCTTCTTTTGACAACACTCTCCCCTTCAGGACTAAGTCTGCACTGGAGGAAAATAACTGCAAAGGAGAACTACTAATCACACCTCCGTGTGGGAACTAACTCCGGGGAGAAGCGTGTGCCGCCAGCCCCAGGATATTCCCTGCCTCCAACCTGAAGTGATTCCTCCTGGAAGGGTTCAGTCGCCCCTGCAGTTCACCTTTGCCTGCAGTCAACAAGCGTGCAATTTGGGTTTAATGGAGCTGGGTTTATTGTTCCTCTTTGGACTTACAATTACATCGACTGCAGGTAACGTGAATTTCCTTCTTTCTTTGCCACTTCCACGCATGCACACAAAGAAAGGCTGAGTTTGGTGGGTTTTGGATTGTTTTTTTTTTTTTTCTTCCCTCTTCTTCCAAAAGGCTGTAAGCAATAGCCCACTCCGATGCGCGGTAAATAACTAGACGCCAAAGACATCATTTGGCCGGTACGTAGTTTTAAAACAGGAACCCTCGCTAGCGATGCACCCACCCATACCCTGCGGGGGCTACGGGTGCCCCCCACCACGCTGCAGTAAATATAACGGTGCTTTTAACAGCCCTGAAAGTTTTCGGGTGATGGTTCGGGTCCTGTTACAAAAGGGGCTGTAATGCGCTGGAGAGG
>VXBL01006671.1:3524692-3546877 GCA_013400195.1 Aramus guarauna | reverse complement strand
AAGGGAGAGGGCTGTGTGGCGACTGGGCGGTAACGGGCAGGGATTCCCTGCCGGCCCCCGGAAGATCCCCCCAAGGGAGACCCCGGCGGGGGCGCCGCGGGCCCCGCTGAAGGCGGAGCCGTCCCCCGCCGAGGTCAGGGAGGGACGAGAGGAGGTCGCCGTGCTCCCCAGGTAGCCTGGGCTCTGCGGCCGGAGCGGAGCGCAGCAGGGGCCGGCTCTGCTGGCGGGGCCTCCCGACCCTCCGGGGAGCGGGGAGCCACGGCCGCCCGGCGCCGTGGCGGGACGTGCTGCTCCCCCGCCGCCCTGACACCTGCCGGACTTCGCTGGGTGGCCCGGAGGGAGGGAGGGACACGGGGGTGCCCATGAGCCAGCAGGAGCCCCGGGGAAATCCTGCAGCCCCGCTCGCCTCGGCGCGGTGGCCTTCCCATACGTGGGCACACGCAGAGCAGGGCTGTACGTGTGTACCTCGCTTCGCGCAGCGTGTGTGTGCCGGGCACAGCCCGAGTGAAATTAGTCATGGGGAAAAAAGGAGTTACTCTGTAGGGGAAATCTGTTCCTAATAAACCATTCATTGGGAAAGTAAGAAGAGTGTGTGAGTGCAACTGTACTGGTTTTGATAAAAATTCATGTGGAAAAATATTTTGACAGTAAAATAATAACTTTTGAAACCCTCAATATTCCAGATTTAAGATGTTACAAAAGAACATCTTTTACAATTATGTTTTATGGGAATGGCAACATAAGTTTTTGTTTCAAGTCACAATAAAAACAATTTTTGAAAACATAACCTCTCCCATGAATTGGAAATTCTGAGTTTCACACAGGTCATTGGGGATAGAGCACATCTGCAGAAAAGCAGGGTCTGGTACTAAGTTCTTAACGAAATCATGCAGGAAGAGGGACGCTTTGCCTACATCCTAAAGGTTAGAGGCCTCCTTTTCCTAGACCACTACATACATCCTGTCTCTCCGAGTAACTGAAACAGTCTTAAGGATTTGTAAAGATTGTCATAGGCTAATAGGTTTCAATCCTGTAGCAACCACATCAATCGGTTCATTAAAAAATAATCAGGAGATCAGATGAATCTAAACCCAGATCTCTTTTGATGAACTTCAAGAATTAAAGATCTTGGGACTATATGACTGTGAACTTGAACATGCACCATCAAGTATTCCACTGACTACAGCTTGAGACCATTTGTACTAACTTGGATCTGCCTTTGAATCAATTGCAAAGCTTTTAATCAGATTAAAATAACAAAAGGAATAGAAAAATAGAAAGTAGCAGTAAAATAGGTTAAGTCAAATGGGGTTTAGGGCACTTAATTTGTAAATTCACGTGTGTGTCCTGGCTAGAGGCCATGTCTGATGACAAGTTTTTTGAACTTCTACCAGCCTGTAAGTATCATATATTCACACAAGTCATTCAATTCTTTGAGTTCCATACCTGCACTAATCCACCCCAGGATTACTTAGAATTATTTTAGCCAAATATTTATGACTCAGTATATTTAAGTCAGAGCTTACCAGTGAAAACAGGGGAATGACATTCCTTTCCCTCTACACACTGAATAAATACAATTCTGCTAATTTTAAACACACTTTTTTTTTCTTTCCCTAAGGATATCCTGTTTTAAGTCTACAGGAATTATAATTTTCATTCCAGCAGGAAAAATATTTAGTGTGCGTTAATTCAGTGATGTGGAAAATTTTTTCCTACCTGAAAGTTTTGTCCAAACATCATCAAAGAAAGAAAAAAAATAGAGACTAGAAATATATAACATTTTCATGTTACCTATAGCATTAGCAATGAAGTACATATAATAATCCAAATATTAAACAGTTGGGGCTATAAGTGTCTGCTTTCTTAACTGAAGTCAGTTGTACATAAAGTTACAGCAGATGCCTCATATATGTAAAGTCTATTCCCACTGTCCAGTATATAGGTTAGCCTGTGAGAATTCGACACACATAATTTATATGCCATTTCACTGGGAATTTCTATGCAAGCTATAGAATGAATATATTAAATTTAAATATTCAATTTGAATATTAAATATTGACATAGAATTCTACATTTTAGCTACTGTGATCCAAAGACATGAACCTGTGTAACCTAGTAACACTGTTGGAACTGGGTTAATCAGGATGCTGGGGGCCCTCTGGGGTTGATAAACACTGAGCGGATAATGGTGGGAAGTAGGGGAATTAGTCCAGTAGGAACTGAATTTTCTGGAATCTGTAAATGCTCATTAAAATTGGAGAAAGGACATCCTCTCAAGGTTGGCTGGCTGTGGTGTCTAGAGAGTGCTGCACTTTGGCTGGACAAGCCAGGCATGTGAACTGGGCTGCCTTGCTGGTTCTGAGACTTGCCTGGTCTGAGCTAGCAAGGTGAGCAATGAAAGGGAAAGCTCTGTTTACAGGTGAGGTAGATGTACAAATCTCCCTCTAAGCTGAAAGAGCAGTGTCTTGATTTTCAGAAATCCTAGGATCCTCCTAGGAATGCTTCTATGTGTGAGGGCAGAGCTAGTCACTGAAATAAGCATGTTAGACATTTTTGGACCGTGTTCAGTGCAACAGAAGCAGGATTAAGATTTCATGTCACACGTCTGAATTAACAGGCACTAATTCTGGCCTGGTCTCCTACCTGGTACAGCACCTCAGTAAGTCAAAAGGTACTTCTGGATGTAAGTGAGAAAAATCAGGCTTGCCTGTACAATTTAATAATCCTGAGAAAGTTAGACAACTGCTTTTAAATGGAAGTAACCACTGGATTTGTACAGACTGGCTGTTTGTAAATGGGGCTTTTACATTGCTCTTGTATGCATGTGGTTGAAAGTTTTTGTATTTACTAAAAATTTGGCTCAAATGCAACTTTGAGAACCCTATGCACGATGGGGGGCCAGAAAGATGGTGTTAAAGATTGGAGAAGTTTTCCTGACATCTGTTGATTCTGATCTTTTTCCTGCTTATTTCTTTATCACAGCTTTTTTTGGTTTTATTTCCTACATCAAACAGCACAATTGCTTTTTATTATTTTTTTTTCTTTCTTATTTCCCCTGACTTATGGCCTTCACTTTATCCTGTCTTATTCCCATCACAAATTCCTTAATATTTTCTGTTTCCAGGTTACTCTCTCCTCCATACTTCAAAGACAAACTTTACTTTCCCCTGCTTTTCCCAACAGAAGATGCTGTTAAGCATTGCTGTAATATATTCAAAACAAATTTTGGTCATGACCTCTCCTCCTTTTCTGGAAAAATGGTTAAATTTTTTATTGAAGCTGTTGGAGGCAGAGTGACAACAGAGGGTCTATTCCAATCCTTGCTGAGAAACAACTGAGATCAGCAGGGTGACAATTGTAGAAAAGCACAAAATTGCAGAATATGCAGCCTCTGACTCTCTGCAGCTATTGCCAATTAAATCAGAAATTAACTCTGCATGCATGTTTGAATATTCCTTTATACTTGTCCACGAACCACTGCTGTTAGTCCAGACCACTAAGCCACCAGTGTTATTTTGACATGGTGAACCTTTTATGCTGGGAACAGTGAGAGCCTTAAGTGGAAAAGATAGCAACCTAAAGAAAGTCAGGTAAGTCAGAGAATAGTGCAATTATGTGGTGTAGACAAAGGTTGCATAACAAAGATAATTAAAAGCTGGTAAATTGTTTTTACTGATAAGATTGATTACTCAGGAATTAGTTTGCAATGTATTTTTTTTGTCAAGTGATTAATTATGCTTATCTTGATCTATAGCTACAGACACATTTTAAAGAAGACAGAATGAATTGTCTTTTTAACAGTACCCACTGATGTAACACAGCCACAACTTGATGCTTAATTCTGTAATTTAAAGAACAAAATACAGGCAAGACTTCTTTTAGATCTGCACTTCTTCAAAGGGGTCCTATATTTCAATATGAACTGAGCTTGTGCATGCGACAAAATTTCATTCAATCAATGACATTAACATTGCTGTGTGAAGCTTTAGAGATGCGCAGAATGATTAGTAAAAGATTTAAAGGTGACAACTATAAGAAAGTGATACTATCATGAGGACACAATATCAGATACTCAGGTGGTTTTGATTTTGAAAGAGAATTATAACAACAATTTATGGCAATAATCCAGACACTTTCAAAGGAGAATTAGCATAGATCCACAATGGTAAAGTTATTTCATCACTCAAACTAAGCCCCCCAAATAATAGTTTCTTCAAGTGTCTAAATCAAAGCAAAAGTGGTTTTTTTTTTCTAGATGACATGGCTTATTTCAGTGTTTGCTATTATGCTTAAAAGAGGAGTAACTGTATGAAATTCTGTGACCATGTCATAAAGACTAGCTTACGTGATGATCTAAAAGTTCTGTATGCTAATTGCATGAATTTCTGAATCAGCAGAATTGGATGAACAAAGTGAACGGAAGAATCTGACCTAACATCTTTGTGTTTGCAGCTCTGATCCTCTGTACTTACACATGTTCGATTTCCTCAGCGGAAGGATGAGGGCATGCACTAACTTCTAGTCTGTTGCTTTGCTCTGTGGGATATATTGGTAGAGGATATGGTGAGTGGTTCACAGCTTGTGGTTACATAGTAATACTACAAGGACGTAGTGTTGGTACTTTAATAAATAAATTTGTTTTTGTAACACGTGCAACTCAGGTATTCCTAAACAGCCATCAAAATTTAGCACTAGGTTGGCTCCAGATAGTTCCCCTGTAGAAATCCATTTACCTGACCTTACTGTGACCACCTGTTGGGATGAGAAAGGCTTTTCATATACTTTCATTTTTTTGGTCTTTCAAGAAAGTGCTGACAAATGGGTCTGTTAGGGGTCCAGGACTTGTCAGAAGCTAGACAACAGTAAGCGAGTCCACATACCATCAGTTCTCTAACAGTCATAAAATAACGATCTTTGCTCACTAGTGGCTTAGGTCACCATCAGAAAGTCAGCTTAGAACGGAAACAATTTGTACCCTATCATCACTTCACTCATAGTTTTCTCATCTGTAGAGAGGAAGTGATGTCTTGGGATGTTACAAAAGAGAAGACTTAAGGCAACCAATTGGATACTCTTGTTCTAATTGCATGCACTGCTGACTAACAACTTCTTTATAACATCTCTTTGTTACCTGCATCTCATTGATGATTGAATTTTATTGAACGAAAGCCCACATAGCAGAATTTAAAATGCTTTTCATCTCTAGGGATATTAAGTGATTTTATAAAGTATTACAGTTACCCCATTTTTTGAGAATTATCTTCATCATTAGATATGTATAAATGATGTCCCATATATTACTGGAAATAAAAGTATACAGCTAAAGATCTCTTGTGCAGCAAAACAATTAAGCATGTGCTTATAATCTTTATCACCTTAATAGATCAGACTGAAAATGCCTGCTAGCCAAAGGCATGATGATAAAACAGTGGCTGAAAGCCAGGCACTTCAAATAAGGAAGCCGATCTGTCAGTTAAACAGTGTGTATGGTTAACCATCAGAACTAAATACCAAAAGTGAAGTGATGAATCTTCTGTGGAGCTGATCTTATTTTTCTGAATAAAGTTTGCCCTGCATTTAGCAGTCTCTACTATCCATGTTCACTGAAATCTATGTCTTACATGTGTGGATGCTACCAAGATTAGACTATGTACATGCATTGTATATCCTAATGTAGCCTGAACATTGAAGGATACAAAGAAAAATCTTAACAAGCTAGTAAGAATTGAAATAACTAAAGCTATGGAATCTATAATCATACTCACTGGTAGAAAAAATACCAAGTGTAAAGCAAATAATCTTCCTTATCTCCATCAATTTATTTTAATTTTTTTTTTTAGTTGCATATTTTTGTGACAGATTGTAAATATCTCTAATCCTAAAAACTGGAGTATCTTTCATGTTAAAAAGCTGCACAAGTCTTCACATCAAATGGAGAGTATTTCAAATAGATTTATTGAACATAGTAACAGGCTTCTGCTGTTATTGTTATGTTTTATCATGGACAAACTGATTTTATTTTTAGGCCTGCTATTCAAACATAGTTATTCTTCTTGCATATTTAAATTGTGTACTGGCTTCACACTTTCAGTGTCTTAATGTCCAAAACATGTACAGCTTGCATGCCCTCAGTCTAAAAGTAGAATATATCCTCTTAGTCTTCCTGTAAAGCTTAGTCTTCCTGTAAAGCTTATTTACAATTCTCACAGTATTCATGTTTTAACATGAACAGTATTCTCAGAAGGACTGGAAATTATTTGGCTCTGCAGACTAAAATCCCATGTCACTGCAGGAGCTTGCCCTGCAGAAGATAGGGTCAGGGATGAGACACACTAGTAGCTAGTGCCTTGAAATTTCACTACTGCTGCTCATGTTGGTCTGATTTTAAGAATAAACAGTCTTGAGTGCTGTCAAACCACAGTCACTTTCATCAGTCTTAAATTTTAACACCATGTGTTTATTTTCTCCCAGGTTTTTGTTTTATTTGTTTTTAAACCAGCAGTGGATTTTGAACTACACATACTGCGGAGAGTAGTAGAAACATGCATTGGAGTGTGTGTTCTTCATGTGCACTTGTACGGTGGCTTCAGAAGCTAGCAATGAGTACTTTGAAGTTTAGCTTGAAAAAGCTAACATTTGACACTTAATTTGATTCCTTTCATCCATGCTTTCCAGCTGCTCTGCCTTTTGGGATTTACCTCAGTGTATCTGCATTCAAACCAGCCCACTTACTAATAAAACTCCCTGCCAGACAGAGGAAGGAAAAGGAATTATGGGAGTTTGGGTCTGACAGACAGAAAACACTGCACAGGGTTTTATTTATTTAAATTAACAATTTCATAGCTTGCCACAAAACTGGTAGCAGATTAGGATTGGTATGAGGTACTGAAGGATATGAGCAGTGTTGTTTTGAGAGAGCTATTTCTGTGAAACAAGGGCTCATTTTATTAGGGTGGGTGAGCTCTACCCAGCCTCTCTGGGTGTTTTGGGTGTTAATGGAAATATATCACCCTCTCACACCCTGCTTGCTTCATATTGCTTACCTCAAGAAGTATACCCCAGCTTTTAATTCAACTCAGACATTTTTCTGATCATATTTGAAACAGAAAACATGTAACGTCCTTTTGACAGCTACTGGAGGGGGATGACTAGTGATACAAAGCCTTCAGATTCTCTCACAGTACTTAACTTGAAGTCCCAGTAGGAGAGAAATCAAAGACCTCATGTGGTCAGTGAAACTGGATGATGAAGCAGATAGGTAATAAGCAGAGGACTGCACACAAGTTAGCTATAACTAATTAACAGTAATTAAACTGGGGTCTTCACAAACTAGCAAGTATTACTTAAAGAATAAGACTAAAAAAAAAAAGAAGGTTAAACCGGATCTAGCAAGATGGTGGAAGTACATCTTTTTTGGTAACAGTAGCCTATTAAGTATCTAGGAACACTACTACGAAATTGAGTATGTGGAAAATACAGGTGTGTCTATAAAGGATAAAAGTTTGTTTCCTCTGAAAATAATTTCAACTGCAAAAAACTACTCAGAAAAAGTACAGCTTCTGTGAATGAAGTACGTGGTTAGGATGACAGAAGACCAACAAGTCTTCTTCATCATTTTACTTCTTAAATGATGGTAAGGAAAAGATAATATGGGAGGTACTCCTATTGTGAACTACTCTTAAATATGCCTGTTGCAGAGAGTTGGAGCCAACTTTCAGAGCAGCAAATGATCTCTCCATCTACAGAGCTACACAGTATTACTGCAGTAGCTTTATATGAAAGTATACACAAAAATATGTTAGTTCTCCCAAGCATCTTTCATTCTGGAGACATTTTGTTTCACTTGGAGGATGTTAAATTTTGCTTCCCTTCCACGTTCTTTGTTCTCAGTGGTCCTTACAGGGATCTCATACATTTTAAGACTGTCTGAAAACACTGGAGACTGCTGGGAGCCTTGCTGGCCTGGATGCATGCCAGAAAATATATTGCTGAGTACTGAAATCACAGCATCTAAGATGATTGCTGCAACCCCCTCATCACTTTGTTTTGGCTGAAACTCTCAAGTGCCCTGGAGGTATCTACTGTGTTTAAGTGGCTGGGAAAGTAGAAAATAATAGCAGCTCATAGGTCAATTATAACACAGCATGAGAAACTCAGCCACATGTTATAAAAATTAAAATAAAACAATTGGATTTGTTTGCCTGAATTCTGAACAATCACTATAGTATAAGTGAGGGACAGCAGGACCTCAGCAAATCATACTTCCCAACTAGACTCTTCTTCATCAGTCATTCATTCAATGGTCAGGGTTTTTTTTCCTCTGGGAAATTTTCACTGATATCACTGGTTTAGAATGGCTGTTTCACTATTACTCAGTACTTCTTGTCTTTTTCAAGTTAATTTTCTGTTAATTTAATGGTAAAAATTTGCTTCGAGAGCTAGCTGACTTTTAGGGGGGGAGCTTTTATGATTGTGTTTTGTGGACACAAAGTACAGAAATAATCTAAGTTATTTCAGCATCTGAGTATCCAATCTGCAGATCTAGGCTTTTTTTTTTCTTTTAAAATTCTATGAGAAACAGTGGCTGACCTAAAGATTGCTGTGTGTTCCTTCCGCTGCAGAAATCAAAAGTATGTTTCAAGTGACAAGAGCACACACTGCTTTGATTAGCTTTGTGCTGCTCTATATTATACATGGAATTGTGTTCCAATAACAGATCTGTTGCACTGACTAATCATTATTTCATCATATGGAATGATTCCAAGTACTGGAGAGTTGTGTTAGCTTTTTTCCCCCCCATACATAATAAAGAACAAATAGCTTATACTGAAGAAGAAACTATTTCCTTAAACTCAGACCTTCCATAATTTAGAAAGTGCTTTAAAACTGAGCATGCAGACTTTTATGCACCCACTCCCTGGCTGCAGTAATCATACTGGTAACAACTCAACAAAAGAGGGTCGCTTCCACATAAACCTCAGGTTTGTATGTTGCCATGCAAATATGGTTCAAAGCAGTACCTTGGAAAGGCTGATCCAGAATTACATAGGGTTGCTTGTCGAGAAGAAAGGCATAAAGGACACACAGTACGCATTAGCTCTTAAAATATGTGGAAACACATTTCGCTGCTTCAGGAGAATTTTGTTCTCCTAAAGGAAGAAATGATGCATACTGAGTTAACAGTCAGAAATTCAAAATTTCTTGTGAAGTGTAAATGCTAAAAATAAACCAAAACAAACTGTGGATTTTGCATAGAAATTTCCAAAAAGTTTGTAAATGGCTCTTAGCCGGAACTTTGGCCAGGGACCTGGTCATAACCCCAAGGAATACCGCATAAGGGAACTGGTTGTTCAGGACCCCCAGAAGCCTAGCAGATGGCTAGCCAACAAATCTGCCTCTGCCTAGTTCAGCTGTTCCTCTCTTTACTGGGGAGGCACACGCTGCCCTGTGTATACTAAAGTTAGCAAGCTTTGACTAAAGAAAACAGATGCCTCACCTGAAATGGAAAGCAAAGAGACTTTTTAGCAACACAAATGCTTGGTGACAATTACACAGTGACAATATTTCCCATTTAGTATGTAGAAATGGTGATTCTATTTACCTCATTTTGAACCTGAGCATTGCAGCACCATAAAACCAAAGAAAAAAAGCCAAAACCCCCAAACAGGCAGCATTTGTTAATCGCATGAAACAATCTAAGATTAAGCATGCTGCTAGGCAAATGCTTCTGATACTTGTTCAACTGAATCTCTTCAGCATCTCCTCTCACTTCTGAAATGCTGAGAAGAGGCATGAACTAACTTGAAATACTAACATTTTCAGCTGCTGGAATGCTAACCATAAATCACAACATTTAAGCAAATGTTAGTGCACGTATGAGTTGCATCAGAGTAACTGACAGGCAAGAAAACATCTATATATTTTAGCTGAATACTGTTGGAAAGACGGTTGCTATTAAAGTTTATCTGTCTGGGGTTTGAATTTCTGGATTAGAAATCAAAGGCAGGCATATTGGGAGAATTATTTTATTTCCATCTCTGATTGGCAAATCTGCACATTAGCTTACATAAAAATTTTTGCTTGGGCGTTCTAGTTAAAATTCTTACACTTGAAAATGTCATTGCATTGGCATGTATTTCTGGATCACTGAGAATGAAGTGGTCTTGAATATATTTTCCAAGCTATGAAGCATACTCTTACAAGTATTATAAATTTCATAGAATACAAGGCCCTTCATTAGAAAGTTCAGAAGCAGTATCTAAAATATTAATATCCTCCTTTGCTTAGGGCTGTGATTCATGGTTCTTATCACTTGTAATTACACTATATTCTCCACCCCTGCCTGTTTGCTGGAATTTACTGTCTCTGAGGTAAGACAACAGACTGGTAATAGGCCTGTTCCTCAATCACTGTAGTTCACATACTGATGTGTTAAGATAAAATTTAAGTTGGTGACAATTCTGGTTGGTCCATTAAATTGCTAATTGCGGCAACTAAGGAATAAAACGTGCCCTTCTTCCTTTCTGGCTATTCAGGCAGAACCTCTGAAACAGGGCAAACCACAGCTCAGTCCTGCAGAGATTCTGATTTAGAGAATTAGAGTAAGAAAAAAAACCCCTCACCCAGTATTGTATTTTGGGAAAGTGGAGTTTTTAACAAGGAATCACTTTAAATAATGAGAACAACATACTACAGTATTTTATGTCTTGTTAGCACAATGTGGGATGACATCTGCAAAAGCTGTAAAAAGCTTCTTTATCCCCTGGCAAGCTATTTGCCATGAAATAGGGGTTTCACATTTGACTAAAATTCATCTTTTCATTTCAGCCTAAATCTGAGTAAGAAGTTGAATTACAGAATTTTTACCAGTTTTTGTAGAGGGTTCACCATTCTTAAAAAGACAGGAATTTCCTCCTGTTCTTGTCTCTAAATACCAGCCATTACTTCATAAAAACATGAGTGTATCAAAGTATGACCATACAACAACTATTTATGTCAGATGTTACCTACATTAGCCATTTACCATACATTATTCTAAAGCAGATGACAACATAGAATTATTAATACTCTTCACATATAAAAATGGGACTCACCCCTAATCCTAAAGACAA
This sequence comes from Aramus guarauna, assembly GCA_013400195.1. NCBI lineage: Eukaryota > Metazoa > Chordata > Aves > Gruiformes > Aramidae > Aramus > Aramus guarauna. The sequence continues at coordinate 3,535,763 of VXBL01006671.1, read as the reverse complement.
CAAAATGCTTTTTAAATGACTGGGGAGTGGGGGGGGGGCGGCAGCAAAAATGAAGTCCTAAAGTCTTTTAAGACTGATGGCATATTCTTGGTCTCTCCCAGTGTCTAGGCATAGGCACAGAATGAAGGAAGTAGTGAAAATATGCAACAGTTTCTGCATATCAGCGAGGCAGACCAGCATCAACTAGAGAAAGACCATCTCAGTCTCTGACACACAGAAATACTGCTTGTGATTTTCTATATTTCTGTGTCACTTTATGATAAATCTATATATGATAGGTATGCTCTGGTTCAGGCTGAGAGAGATGCACTGTTAGAAGCTCGTATGCACTGTAAGTGCAGAGGTTTGAATAAGTGATTTGCATCAACTGTACTATGCTAAATAAAAAATTATTGCAACTATTAGGAAAATAGTACTTCTGAACCTTTCAGCCCACCGTGAGTGTGGGAAAATGGTAAATTTGCAGTTTTCCAATTAATAGCCTTATGATGTTTTTACGAAAGCAAATGAAAGAAGTACAACTATGTGAAGTTGGTGGTTCCACACTGATTATTCAGACTTTGTTCTGTAACCTTTCTGTAACCCATCTAGATCTATTCTTACTTCCTCTCCCCTGCCTTTGTTTTCTTTTTTCTCTCCACTTCTCTTTCTCACTTTTGAACATGAGATTCTTTTCAGATTTTTAGTGTTTGTGAATTTGTGGGTTGCTTAGCCCATCCCTCAAGTACACAGGAACTTTTATGGGTGTCCAGAAGCTTCATGTGGTGTACACCTGCTATCGATTCAGAGTCTTTAACAACTTGTAGGAGAATAATTTATGATATCAGTCTAAACCATCCAATGCTTTTTGAGGGTGTTAGCAGGCAGTAATCAAGCATGTCCTTTCCTGATAACAATAGTGACTATAACCCATTAAAGAACAAAGCAAGCCAGACTGCAAGGAAATAAAGAGAACTATCTCTTAGCATTTGTTGGTGTGCTGCAGTACAGAGTATGATCTCTTGTAGAAAAGTACTAGTATATTCATACGAGGAAGATTATCTAGCTGTTTCTCATGGTTGTAACTCTATGGGTCATGTTCCAAACATGATACAGTAAATGAATCATGCTGACAGTTTTCTCCATTTCTCAATAATAAAATTAATGGCAAATCAGGCTCTGAATCATGAAGATAACAACAACATGATGTTATGCGTCCGATGGAAATCAGCACAGCTCCTTTGTAACTTTGTACCAGCCACAGCACTGAATATAAATTTTGTGCATTTGTGGGGAGTAACCAGCACAATAAAGGAATAAGCAATAAAATAAGCAATGACCTGGGTATGTATTTCATCAGGTAATCAAAATTTTTTAGATAGGCAGTGTAGTTGCCAATTAATTCTGGCAGTAGAGCTGATTTTCACAAAGTTATAAGGTAGCAGACAGCCTGAGCTGATTGAGCAGAAGTTGTGACCTGTTATAGGGACAGCTTCTTACATAAGCACAGGGTTTGATGTTTGTGCTGCTATTTATTGCTTTGCATCAATAGATCTATTCTGTTTTAGAAAAAAAAGATATGAAGTATCATTTTAATTGGCTCCTAAAATACACAATATTTATAATTTTCACAACAGGAGGACCGTGCCGTATGGGCTGTCTAACTACAGAGGCAGTTTTAGAGGCAAAAGGTCTACTGGCCAGATTCAAAATACTTTCCAGTCTTCATTTCGGTGTTCTTGTTGGGATGCTCATGACAAACAGTGTATGCAGTTTTGCAGAAGAACGCAAGACAGAAGAAGGTGCGTATCTTTTCTTCATATTGCAGACTGTCTACATGATTTTACTATTTCATGGCGATAAATTGAGTTGCATGTATCAAACGATTAACAAATATATTGATTTTAAATAAAATTCTCATCTCCAGTTGTGGTGGGTTAACCCTGGCCAGCAGCCAAGCACTTACACAGCCGCTTGTTCACTTCCCCCTTAAGCGGGGCAGGGGAGTGAACAGGAAGAACAAAAGCAAGAAAACTCATGTGTAACACTCGAGAGAGTTTAATAGGTGAAGGAAAGAGGCCAGACCCAGTACAGTACTGCTTTGAATTTTCTTTTTGCTGTTTCTTTTTATGATGTGGTATTTTTGAAACAGCAGATCTCCTGTCCAGTTAGGGGCATGCTTAATATTGCATTATTTTAGAATGTTTTATGTTTTATCTAGTCTAATGAAGAGTATGACATTGTCATTTTATGTAATTGATGAGAACACAGTAACAAACAGAAAATCTCACTTCCTCAGAAATCATGGATCAATGAAAAAGACAGAGGAGAAAGACCACTGCAGGGAAGAAGAAAACACTTTCATTCAGTAGCCCAGAGAATTTGGAGGATTCTAAACAGTCAGGTATGCTACAGTTTTCGATGTTGAAAAGTAGTATTAGTTTTCCATAAGTTTTCTTTGTATTTGCAGAACTCTTAAGTTCTTTCAACTTAATATTATCACTTCTTGCTAAATAAGGACAGAATTTGGCCCATGAGTTATTTGTTTGGAGTTTTAAATTTAGTTTTTAAAATAACCTTTAGTATACACAGCACTGTTACAACCTTCCTCATACTGATATAGCTTCTTCAAAAGTTGGTTTCTTTGGCTATAAGGCAATACATATTTTGGCAACAGTCCCCCCCATCTTTTTTTTTTTTGTTTAGGGCAAGGGCTGTTCCTGTCTATCATCTTTTTGCTCATTTAGCACTGCAACAACTTAAGATACATGTCCCAGTGCAGTGCTTCAGTAAAACCTGAATTGTCGAGGTAAAGAAACAGAAGAAACTTTGTGGAAGAAGTATTTGGAGGGAAAAATAATTCTGCTTCAGATGTCAGATATAAAGAGGTTACTGTGACCTAGTAGCCAGTTTCATAAAGTTCCGGTTCCAAATCTACCCTTAATACTATTGCTACATACAAAATGCAAAACGATGTCAGGATAAGTAAATACTTGTATTTCTAGGTAAAATGAAACAGCCATTAGAACTAGAAAAGTTAAAAAGCCCACCATTTTTTACTGTGAAGGGAAGCACTTGGACTAGAAGTCTCCAACCTGAATTTATTGCTATGATTATTAGATCAGTGCTAATTAGACAACTGGGTAGCATTCACTTTGTTTACACATAATCAAGGAGATGAACTATAGTTTTATCAGGAAATAGGGAGTTAGCTCTGAATAACTAAGCAGTTTGGTTGGTTTTGTTTTTGTTTTTTTTTTAAAAGCTTTAACATTTATTTTGCTGAAGCTCAGAAGCAAGAACTTAAACTACAACACTCCCTTGAGATGGACAAACTTGGTGCTTCAGTCTGATGCCAGTGGAGAATTCAGCAGTGTGCAAGACTTTCATTTCAACAATGCCGCTTTGAGGGCACGTGAACCTGTATGAAGAAACTTTCTCCCGTGCTCCCCGCACAAGAGTCTCAGTAAAGGATTATCTTTATCATGTCACCTAGCAGGGAATGCATCACTATTGAAGAAGAATTCAAAGGCAGATCCAAGCTTCAGCAACAAAGTTTCAGGAAACATTTTTCTATGTGGTTTAAAAAAGTACAATAGAAACATACTGTTCCACTTACTGCTTGCTGTATGTCAGAAGAATCCATCCACAGCTTTATGCAGGCAACTGTAATTGGAAAATGTGATGAGTTAGAGAAAGATTGCCTATATGTGAGTTCTTATTAAGAATAAACAGATAGAGAAATATTTCTCTTGTTAATGTATGCAAGCCTGAATCATCATATTGTAACTTTGTGGTAGATGTTTAAATGACAGTATCTATGCAGAATAAATATGAATGGCTAATATAAATATTATTATAAACTATAGCAAGTTAAGAGTATACATTGAGTATTCAATAGATTACCTAATTTAGGCACAAATTACTCCTGCACCTCAAAGTACCATTCAAAAACATTTACAGTGATTATTTAAGGATGCACTGTAGTTGATGAACAGAACTCCAATTATTCAGCCCAAAGAATTTCCTAAAGATAAAAGAGTAGGACTGTGGAACTTCAAATGAAACTTCATACAATTAGGAGTAACTTACTGTACTAGACCATTTGCTATTCTAAGCCCCTACACACGTTATCATCCACAGTACATACATTTGTCTTTGCTAGTACTATAAATCACACTTTTATCTCTTCATTGAAACATCATCACTGAATAACTTGGAAACTTGGCAATAAGGATTATATTCAACCATGGACATTTTTCAGTGTAAATGATTTCTTCAGAAATTATGGACTTTTTTTGATAGGAGAATGCAAGAGTAAGCTATGAAAAAGAGTAACTTTTGCAAATCCTGTTCTATATTATTTAAAGAGAGAGGAAATCCCTTACCTGTGACATTACAGATTTTTTTTGTTTTGTTTTGTTTGTTTGACTGACCTTCATGCAGACTTTCCCCAGGACACATAGGTTCAACTATTACCCAATGATATTAAATTATATTTTATCAGAAGAAAGATGGAGAACAAAAGAAAAATGAAAAGAAATTAACAGTAAAAATGGGTATATAGGCTTAAACCAGTGGTAATAGACTTTGTCTGAAACAAGAAAGGGAGGTCTTTGCCAAAATATATATGATATATTTTATATATATGTGGATATATTTCATAAATAAATTATTATAGTTATAAAATTAAATACATCTTTCAGTTATTGCATTTGTATCAGTTTCTTACTTGCAAATGATACCGTACATTTATAGAAAATAGATTATTTATTGTATAAAACCATTTCACATACTATTTTCCCATAATTTTAAAGAGAGACTGTATAGTTAGTTTGATTATTTAAAAAAAAACAACAAACAAACATTGTTATGAAGAATGCTTAATGTTCTTTTATAGCCACCAACTGGAATTTCTTTTCCCCCCGAATGCATACGCCCAGGTCATACAAAATGTTGCCTTCTTCAAAAGATTGATAGTTTTCCTAAGAGTTTGAGAATTGAATATGAAAATATAATAAATTCTTTGATAATGATTATGCATAAAAATTATATTAAAATTACAATAAATGGCTCCTTGCTTGCTGTGCTAGCTTTCAGGGATACCATTCTTCTGCTTCTAATTCTTCCCATATATTATAAAATGCTTGTAAAACCTGGGAGTCAAATTCTTCTGTAGATCCTTCTCCTGTTATCTCAATATAGGGATGACAAAATAAGGCATGTAGGAGGAAGAGAAACTGATTTTTAGTTGATTTCACCAGGAAAGTTGTTTCATTTTTATAAAGAAATCTACACAAATTAAAATAGACCCTTGATTTATTAATTTAATTATCCTCACCCATTACTAAGGGTTTTTTTGCAACACACAGAGGTCTACCAGATACATAAGTGGGAGGTGATACATTCTAGGGTTATTTTGTCATACAAGGAGAAGTAATTTTCTCTTGGCTAAACGGTAATGACTTAAATTATTCCTCATCTGCTTTAAAAATGTTCTAAATGGTATTTACTAGATCCTCCAACTATTTGTTGAGTACAGCAGAACAGAATTGTTTTTTCTGCATAATAAAACATGAAACAGCTGGCATGATATGCCAGCAAGGACTGAATGAAATGCTTTTGATGGTTTTAAAATCCCCAAGTTTGGCACCTAAGCCTTTCTCTCTCACAAAACACAGCTGAACAAAAAGAGCTTTTAAGAATTTTTTTTGCTACAAGACAAGAATGTGTTACACTCACTATAATACTTTTTTTATAACAACCAAAATAAATGGTGGCCACAGTTCTGGGATGTGTTCTTACCAGATCCACCCTGCATACTTTTAGATACCTAGCACTCAAGCCTGAAAGACGTTCCCATTGGCAGCATCTGGCATCTTTCACACATACTCAAGATACTGCTTTTAGGAGTTGGTTTTCAGAACAGCTAGGCAAAAATAACTCTGATGTGAAAGATTGCTGAGGACAATCGTGACAATTTGGTTCAAAGTTATTCAAGATGACAAAATTGTGTCTTGATAAAAGTAAAATTCAGGCTAACGTAAGTAAGACTGAATAACATAGCTAAAAGTTGTTAGAAAAGGAACAAATTCTAGCCATATGAACATTCAATCTTTAAATCCACAGCTTGAAATCTATTGGAATAGTAATCAAGCAAAATTGTAAACAGATGAGATTGGAAACAATGTCTGTTTTCACTACTAGAGTTTTACAATGGAAAAGATATACTTTAAACCTGATCTGGAGAGCTTTATGCTACAAAGAAATGTCAGGATTGAGAGACTTAAAATACATTAAGCAAGTTAAACAAAACATATTGAACTTTTTGTTTACCTTGCAGTAGTATCTTGCCAAACTTTGTTTAAGAGCACATTTTAAAAAGTATTTTGACTTCCAAGATTGTCAGAAGTGCTTTGGATGACAGGCATGCCTTGATTTGCACTCCAATGTATCTCTGTAGTAGAGTGATAGTAGCACAGTTGAGCTTCAACAGAGGTTTGGGATGAAGTTCAAGTCTCAGCTCCTGTTCCACCCTAGGAAACACCTCACAGAATCCTTACTGATAAATCCTTACTGGGTTTTAGCCCAGAGTCACACCAGTATCCACATGGAACGCTCCTCCCCATATCTAGGTCTTCTAGTTTAGTTCTCTCATTTTATTTCAATATGATCCTTATCCATTTCATAATAGACCAGGTTTCTGGTCAGGTACTGTATGTACCACTTTTAGAAATTAGGTAGATATGTAAGCCCATCTAAAAACTCCTTCTGCACCTCTGTGTTTCTTTAGGCATCTAAAGATCTTTACCATGTGCTGTCATTTTGTCATCAGTAAATGGATACCTTGACTCAAAAAATTCCAGCAGATGTCTCTATCAGCATAAATGGAATTGTATTGACTTGCAAGAGCTGAAGTTCTAGCACCTTAACAATAAATTGATTAGAAGTCTTTGACATTCAAACTTCATTTATCCTATGTATATTTTAAAATCCTATGTGGACAAGATCATTTAGACACAAAAGAGTCAGGATGTTAAACAAGGAAATAATCAGAGAAGATGAGAGTTTCAATTTTACTGGTTATAACGGATATTCCATTAAACAACAAATCACATTTATTCACTAATCATTTCTGTTAAAGCTGTTTCTTAGAGTGTGAACCAGCTCTCCCTTAAGTTAATGAGTGTTTATGCATTTCATAAATGGTAATTTTGCTGTACTTGTCCAGGAATTATTTGTTCTATTGCCATCAGTTAAATAATTTTAATTTTTATTTTCATAGTTCATTTTGATTTAGCTGCCTTATTTTCATAATTACTCTCCTCATCCCCCCAAAGAATTGACTAAGCAATTTGGAAATGCTTCAGTGTCTCACTATATTTCTCTCTGGTGTTGCAGGCCTGGCAATCTATATTGCTCATGAGGTGAGCTGCCTTTGCTTACCAGTATGGGCTGTTACCTATGCAAATACTTTCAATGCAGATATGAAGAGGGTTGGAGCCTTTTCTCATTAAAATAAATGTGCAAACTATTGTTGCAAATATATATATATATATATAAAAATATATATATCAAATGGCTAGTGGATTAGGTGAACTACCTAACCAGAATAAAGCAGATGTAAAAATCAAAGCCCAGAGGGTCTTTCAGAAGACTCCTGGAACTATGCATGTATTTATTGCAATTCTGATACCATTAAGATGCAGTTCCAAAAATAGATGTGTTTTAAACCTGTACTTTGTTTCCCTGTATCTATCACAGAAGAGAATTCCATTAATTTCACAATGAAGCCAGTTTACAGCTCCTTCTGGTGTCAATTTGGATAGTCATGGGTCAGCTAAGGGTCATGTTTCCAGTGTTTTTAAGACACCACAATTAAGAACCAGATTGAACCTAAGCATTTGAATTCTTAAATGTAAAACCTTTCTTTCTACACATCTGCTCATGAATTAAAACATTCAAAACACCTGCGCCAGATCCTGAGATTTGTCTCTGATTAACATTCTTTCTTTAAGCAGAGTTCCAAAAAGATTACATAATTTAACTCTCTATTTAGAGGCACACAGAAGAAAAAAAGAAAGTTTAAGGAGAGGAAATCCTGTATTAGAGTTCAGTAACCCCTGAATCATAATTCTAATTCTGCTACTATCTCATTATGGGATCTTGGGAAATTATTTAGGTTCTTATTACATACACAAACACAAGAGCAAGACCAAAGGCAAAGTCCATGTTAAGATCCCTACAGCCCAGCCCTAAGCCATATTTCTCTCCAAATAACAATTTTACTTTTAAGTGCTCTGATCATCTTAGAAAACATGTGAAGGATCAATGCCTTTTAGTGGAACTGTCACTGTACCTCTTTGAATATTTTCAAGGAATTGGTCACCTGTTGCCTACCAGAAGGAGGAAAAAAAAAAAAAAGTCTACAAAACACTACCATACTGTACCTAGAGTAGCATGCACACATGAAACTGTTTGGTTCTGGTGGCCATTCAGAGCATAACTAAGGCATGTAGAAGGTTTGAATAGCTGTTTCCCTTAGTTATGGCTGCCTGTGCATTCAGGTCTATATTGGTTGTCCTGAAACAATGTTGGTATTGCTTTGGCTGGTCGGTTCCAGTGCCCCTGTGTGCTTTCAACCAGAAGGGTTAGAAATATTTTTAAAGGAAAGTTGACATTTTATTAACATTATCTTTATTGACAAACTCTAATATTAGATAGAAATGTGAAGAAAACTACGCATGGGGCATGAAGTATTTGATTAGCAACTTACTGGCAATGTACATTCCATGCAGGAATCTTGGGGAAAAACAGTCCCAGAAAGTAAACACCAATGTACATAGTGTTCACCACGCCAATGTGCTCAGAAATGTCTCAATATTGCAACATCTGTTACTAGTAGAAGTAATACTAAAATGCACATTTTAGTTGCCTGCATCCCGTCCCTGAGGGACAATTTTGTGTATGATCTTGCACGTATTTGTAAGGGCAGCATGCAATGTAGCATCAGGCAAGCTGTTCTGCCACGCGTTTACTAGAGAAGATGACAATGTGGGCACTGGACTCTGTGCCTTGAGATATGGAACTATGCCACCCAAGCAAAGGAGGACGTTTTACTGCAACAATTATTTATTTCATTGATGTTGCAAATGCATTCTCCCAAATATCACAGAGAGAACTGAATAAACATGTTTTGCCAGTCACATGCATTGTCTTCATAAATCATTCTCAAAGCCCCTTTTTCCACATATGCAGCACTATCAGTAATTTTTTTTTTCCCAAAAGGCAGTGCCTATTTCCAAACCGCTTGTACTGTGTCTTCCTCACTGTGTGAAAAAGATCAGTTTCAAAACAAACACTGTCTATTGGAAGAAACATAAGTTCCAAACTCCCCTTTCCTAATTTTCAAGAAATGCTGGTAAAGAAAGAACATGGCACAGCTACAGGGTCTGGAACAGAGAAGCCTCCAGCATCTGTTGTCTCTGCTGCAGCAACAGTCAGTTCAGTACAATCTTTCAACAACTTTTTTTTTTTTTTTTTGCACAGCTGCCAACATTTTTGATAAGCATGCTTTTTTCTCATCTGGCCTAAGGTATGACTTTTTTTTTTTTTTTTTAAGCCAGTCTCTTTAATAGAACTTTTATAGGAGGGTTGTCTAATAGTATGAATTGGAACATTAGCCATCCAGAAAGTTCCTAAGTGAGTCAACATTTATTTTTCAAGTGTTCTTCTGTTTGTACACAAAATAGTTCTCACACTACTTTTTGTGCTTCATCTGTTTCTCCTACTGCAGATTCCACTGTTTGCAGATTTGGTTTACGGAAAACAGCCTTAAGATGTTTATCAAGCTTGGTTTCAACATAAAAGCCATAGGAACATTGCTGTACAAAACATCACATCACTTTCTTGAAAAATTCCTCTGGAAATTCTTCATTTCTCTGTCAAACATGCATATTTACTAATCTGCGTGCATCCACCAAAGGCCTCTCTTAAAATCTTGTTTCTATCTAAGAGATCTTTGCCGTTGTCCTCACACCGCGTCATATTTTATACAGCATGCATATTAGTTTAATCTCTCATGATTAAACAATTACCTTACTGAGGAACCTCACTCAATACGTTGTTAGCACTTGAAATGTAGAGGTAGACCCATAAGACATTATTCATATTATTTATTCATCTTCTCTGTTACCAGCATCACATGAATGGTATCGCAAGCCAGTTATTGTTTCCGTTTCTGAAATATAAAACACTATTTTCTAATCTCAACAGACAAAACCAATTCCCCTAACTGTCTACTGCTGTATCATGCCCACTTCTGTACAGGCAAAGAGAGATGAGACCTTGTTCAAATACAGGCTAAGTATCACTAAGAAATACCTTACATGTAATTAAGGTGGGGAAAAAATACTAAGTGACATCACTCAAAGTTTATGTATTGCAGCAATATGAACATTAATAATTCCATGAAAACAGATCAAAAGAAGTCTGATATCTTATCGATTTGCATTTTTAAAACTAAACTTTTAAATTTAATTGTAGACAACTTTTTATTCCTCACATTTCTATACAACTCTGTCCTTTTTCTCCCCTAAAAGCCCCTGGTTCTCCAGGGGATTTTGGTAGAAACAGGCAGGCTGCCTTGAATGATTACAAACATTGGTGGATGGGTCATTAAGGACAAACTTGTGAATGAACTTTCCATGACCTGACAACCTGCTTATACTGAACTTCTAGGCATTTCAGTATATCTAAGATTATTAACTCATCCAGCCATCTGTCAAAAGTGGTTGTAAGCAGCAGAAAGTCTGAAAAGTTCACTCACAGCACTTACCTAAAAGGCAAAAGTTTGCTTTCTATAGGAAGCAAGCTAAAATGCTTGAATTCAAGAATTGTGCCAAATATAAGTATATATAAAATAAAAAACATAGTATTTTATCTAACTACATAGTTTTTTACGCAGTCCTCCCCCTCCTAAAAAAAAAAAAAATCACAAGTGCATCTCAAAACTATAATAAAATAATTTATTTCATGGAAAATGGCAGCTCAATCAACATAAAGGAAGAAGTTTATGGTTGAGACACACTGT
>VXBL01006671.1:3502986-3524634 GCA_013400195.1 Aramus guarauna | reverse complement strand
AAAAAAAAAAAAATCCAAGATAGATGTTCTTTCTGTAACGCTATTGAAGTGGCAGTTACCCAGAGATTTCACTCTTGTAATTGCCCATAAATATGACATGCCACTTTCAAAGTTTGACCATTATGTCTTGGCATTCTCACTCTACACCTTCCTGCAGGTGAAGAATCTACACTCTGGCATTTTCCCTATTGCAAGACAGGCTAAGTCCCCCAGCACAGTTAAATGAAATTCCTGAGAGAGATGCCTCACTGACAAAAAAATTCCTCTATGTGGCAGTAATAGAACTTTGCTGTTCCAAAGTGTTTCATTTGAAAGAACAATTCACATGAATATAGTTTAATTTCTGTACTCCACTATCCCTTTCCTCTGACACCACCACTACAGGCTAGTGGCAGTCCTGGTTTTGATTATGGAGATTTATTTATCATATACATGAAGAAGTCCTCATATGGGAATGATTTGTGGTCATGAATGATCTGATCTGGACTTAATTGATTTAGTGGTTAGTCCAAGATTATCTGCACAACTACCCAAATGCTCGTGTGAGTTACTTTCACATTGTTAAATACCATTTCACACATTGTTACATTTTTTGCATTAAAAAAAAAAAAGAAAAAAGAAAAATAGAAAAAGCACTGATGATAATAAAAATTCAGCTACATTTAAGACTATAATACCTGAGCTAGGCATGTCATGGTCTGTAGCTGCCTGGTAATAATAGCTTCTCAGTACTTTTAAGCCTTGATTTTATATAACAAAGTTTTGGTACGCCAAAGTTACTAGCTACATTGCCTTCCACATCTATAATTTTCTAAGGAAACTAATTTAAAATTTGTGACATTGTTTTGAAAATCCAACTTTTGCAGTAATTCTTGAAGTTTAAAATGCAAATTTGAAGAATGTGAAGGGGATGTTAAATACTAAAATTACCTTTATGACCAATGCGTAATTAAAATATTTTTGTCAACATACAGTTTTTGTTCCATATGAGATTAGTCTCTAGAACAGGACAAAGATGATGACTATATTCCATTTTTCTGTTAAGAGCAATTATTTTCAATTACAGTTGTATAGCCTATCCAACCCTTAAGGCTTAGCTCCTTATTTTTGTAGCACACTTAACCCTCAAAATACTCGGTGCTAATCATAACTTCCATTTGAAACAATGGCACCACTCCAGTACTCAGTGTTAAGTATCTTTTCTAGCAAAGATACACAGATGAAAGCAGAAATGGCTGCTTACTTTCGAAACGTTGCCAGAAGTGAACCTACTCAGCTTCCTTGAGGACTGCAGAGATTCTACCATACAGCCTAGGAGAACAGTACTAGCCCATTCTTACATGCTATAATTTATCCACAGCTCTCAAAGCAATTTATGGAAGTCAATATCTTAATTTCTGTTTCACCACCAAAGTGAGGCTGTAAAATGGGCAGTGCCTTTTCCAAATTCACCAGCTAGAAATAAACCCCTTCCCCCATAAAACTGTTCACACTTCAATCTGTGGGGCTATCCCAGTCTTCTAGGGATCAGATCCATCTTTCAATTTTTTGACTATGCAATATCTTGCAGAATTCAAGTTTGCTTTGCAAACACTTCTGTATTTATATAGCCTCTCTTGAATGCAGCTAGAAGAACGCATACTCCACAAGTACTACCAAAGCATGGGAAAAACGCTGCTCTTGAGAAGTGCATTTTCAAAAGAATAAACAATAGCATGTAATTACTCATTTGCAAAAGCAGTGGACAAAGGCAAAGGGAAGTAGCTGTCCTCAACAGTTTTGTTAGCTTCCAGAGCAGAATATTATGCCTGCAAACATTTCTCAGACGTGCAATAGTGTTGCACCGTACCTTCGGCACTTCCACATGGACTGGGATTACAGAGTTGCTCAGAAGAAAGAGTGAACATTAGCAAAACAGTAATCAGTCTTGGACAGAAGCTTTAGAAAGAAAACTTAATAGTAAACTGAAAGAGAGCTCTATTTCACATTCATATTGCAAAAGATGTTGAGAAGAATAATCAAGACTTAATTATACTATTGCACTTAACTCTTGCGGTAACACAGGCTCCTGTTTTGTAGTTTGGAGGGGTATGAATTTTAATATAATTTCATAGCTGCAATGCAATCTCTGACATAATCAAGGATTTTGGAATTCAGATTTAAGGTCAGGTTTTTAAATCCTTTTCAGATTTCCTAAATAGTTTTCATTTATTCTGAGCAATCTTTAGTCACGGGAGCTTGGCTCTGAAATCCCAAAATTGCACTAAACTTGAACAGATTATCTATAATTCTTACATTGTGCTGCTGTCACAAAAAGGCAAGCATGAACTGCAAGAGCTACACATTTCTACCTTAAGAAACCTGAGAGAAGTGGTCAAATAGCTGGACCTGTGTGTTTAATGAGACTAGAATTAATTTTCCTCCTCAGCCACAGACTCTGCAGTGATTCTCAGTTGTTTATGCAATTCAAAGCTATGTACATTGATAGTTTTTGAACTGGTATTACCTACTGAAGTTGCACTGGTATATATCCCTGTTCAGACATTGGTTTTAGCAGTTTTTGTTGATTCTTGATGTCTTATGATTTGGAAACTGGTTTAAATAAAATAATTTTTAAGCGACAAAAATTAAAGCAGAAAAGAGTATCTTTTATTAAAAAAACCCACCAATGCTCATATATGGAGTAACACTTGGATAACAAGAGTGTGTCAAATTTAAATGTTTGCTTCAGTAAGGAAATTAAAAATTGTCCTTAATTTTCATATAACCCTTGTCCAGATTTTGAATTGAAATACAGCATTCTATGTTGTGTTAAACCAGTAATAAAATAGCTATTTGTTTATTCACAGTGATCAAAGCAATGCACTAATGGGATAGAGGTAGTTATTGATTTAAACGATTAACAATTATAAATGCTACTAACATAGCTAGTCATGGTACCTTGGCATAAATAGTAGAAAACAGATTAAAAACATGTTTATAGAGAAAAACAACTCCAGTATTAACTGGAAATTAATTTGCACATTGTAAGAAGTTCCGAAGGCAAATACATTCGAGAAATAAATTTAGAGACTACAGAAGAAAGGAAGGTGCTGTGAAGGCACAAGGGACAAAGAGAATAGCTGTGTCAGTGTCATTAATAACTTGTATTCCTCTTGTTCAGGCAGTTTTTGCCTTACTGGTGATTTCCATGGAATATCTTTCCAAATACAGGAAATACCAATCTATATCTACCATAAGTAGTTCCCTACATCTTCAATAACAGTGACATAATTTCTAAGGCCAGACGCAGAACCTTCTAGTGTTTTCAACTAAACATAGTAAGATTTAGACATCACTAAAACTGATCTCCTGAGCAACCTTAACTGGAAGGGAGGACCTGTGTTTATAAACACTCTTGATAAAACAAATGCATCTCTCATTCAGTAGGAGTGAAGTGACTCTTCTGGAAGGATTCTAAAATGAAGTAGTTGAAATTGCTTACACTCCTTACACATTGAGTACCAAACTTGATGTTCAGGTTTAGTCTAGACCTGGGAATTACTAGCCAAAATGGGAATCCAAAAAAAATAAGGAAAAAACCCCCACCCTATAACCTGTCAAGATCAGTAAACTGTGCATTTCCCAAAAAATAGATTACCAAAGCTCAAATTCTTCAGTTTTCCCCTCTTTCTCTATCTAGGAAGCTAGGAGAATGTAAGATTTGTTTTTGTATAGGAAAAAAAGACAGAAAAGAAAAAAAACCTCTCAGGAAATGGCTACTTCATCTGCTCTTCCACTCTCTCTTTTGGGCCTTTCTTTAACTGTGAAGATGAGAAAGGGATGAGAAAAATGGGGAAAAGGATAAAAAAAGGTAATCATACACTTAAGAGACTATAAATTGTTTCAATTATGGAAAAAAATATTTTATAATAAGGCTGACAGTTTTTCACAACATTTTTTTCTTTTCTGATCAGTCATAGGAACTTTGCAACAGAGCTTTTAGTTATTGCAGTGATTCAGTCCATTACTGAATCTCATCTAAAATAGAAAGTCATAGCATGATGCTAGGGATTGTATTCTGCTTTTAATTTATTTTGCTGTAAAGTTAAAATAACTCCACAGATTTTAAATGAAAACTTACTGAGAATCTCTCTTTAATGATGATTTTATTTAATAATAAGCTTATGATCAAAATTCTGTTTCTGAGCTTGTATTTCTGCAAACTGTTAAAATGAATGCCCTTCTATACTTAGAAGAGATAGCCATGTAATGGACTTCTGAAGATGGCTTTCACCTCATTGCATTTAGTTGCAACAACTTTCAACCAGCATTTCATCCCTATGAGGATGTGACATCATGTGACTATTTTTTTTATTCATCCCAAGCAAGTTCTCCCAAGTAAGGGCACAAACTAGGAGAAATTCTGCTTTCCTCCATAAGGTACAGCAGTAGAGCAGACTTTTGTCCAGATGTAAACATTTGTTACTATAAAAGACAAAAGCACAGGTAGACCATGTCCCAGCATCAGTTTATTGTAGACTATGTTCATGAACATACCAGTAAAGACATCTAGAATATAACAGTTCAGAAATTATGATTTTGAGTCACAGCGTAGGCTTTTTAGTGAGTTCTATTATTACTTACAAGATGACTCTGTATGTCCTGCATTGAACCCTAGCTTATTAAAGTCCAGGAATGACCTAGAGGTCAGACACTCCGATTTATTTTTTTTTTTTTTTTTAAAAAAGAGGTAAAAGAAGCATTCATATTGGGAATTGCTAGCTTATAGTAGTTACAACAGTTTTTCCAGTTATTTCCTTATTTCTGCAAGAATCTCAGTAAAGCCTCCCCACACACTTACCTACATGTGCATTCCATATGTGCTTTCTTCCCTTCTCAAATGTGATTACTGCAGTATTTTTTCTGTCTTTCAAATACAGAGCTATAGGATTACACATTGCCTCACTTTTAAGATGTAGGCACTGATGTGATTGATAGAATCATGACAAGGAACTATTCATCAGAAGCCAAGATTAAGATTTTGATTCTTTTGTATAAAAGCTGGGATATAGACTTTTGATGCTGATCAACCTGGCCTCTGTAGATGGCACTGATCTATCATATCATTCTTGACTTTACACATAGAGCTCTCAGTACCTAGATGCCATCCAGATTTAAACAATTAGTACTACAGAGGATGATCTTTGTCTGATCTCTTGTTCCCATATGGTGTCCATTAAGAAAGTGATCCACTAGCTGTTAGTGACATGGTGGTGCTCTTGGCATAAAGCAAAAGTCAAGGGCAAACGCCAGAAGTGCCTGGTGATGCATTCCCACTTTCAATGTGCCCAACATTGGCGCCTATCTAGGTGGCTTCCTTTGACTACTACTACTCTCCCTTTCCATCCTGACCTTTTTTTTTTTTTAATCCATGTCACAGTTTACTGCCCCTACAGCTGTGCTTACACAGCCATTTGTGGGATCACACAGTGAACCAGACTGGTAGAAGGAAAATCTTCCTGAAGATCTGTTATCGTGCATTGCTCACATATAATTATAAAATAATACATATTTTAGAGGAAACCTCTGAAGATCATCTGGTCCAATTTCACAGCTAGCTTCCGAGTTAGAGAAAATTTCAAGTTCAGATCAGGTTGTTCAGGACCTTGTCCAGCAGAATTTTGAAAATCTCCAATCTTCCACAACTTCTTCCAGGCCCTATTCCTGTGACTGAACACTCTTACTTGGAAGAATATTCTCCTTATATCTAGTCAGAATTTTCCCTGCTGTAACCTGTGTCTGCTGCTGGTTGTCTGTGTGCCTCCAAGAAGAGCCATAGTCCATTTTCTGCATAGCCACTCATGAGGTCACTAAGACAACCCCCATAGCCTCAGCTCCAGGCTGAACAAACCCAGCATACAAGCAGTGCCTGCGGGACCTGAGCGCTTTAGGTCCCCAAGCAGTAGCTGGCCCTCTGTGGGAGTTCATCAGTACTGTTCTTGAGCTTGGGATCCCACTCAAGCCTGGAAATGTGATCTCACAAGTGGTGAATACAGGGGATTAACCACTTCTTCAGCCCTCTGGCAGCTTTCTGCATGCATATAGCCTTCAGCTGCATTGACAGAAATGAAGGAAAAGTAAAATTCAGATGTGTAGGGATGCCTAGAATGTAAGTTTTCACTGAGACTTAATTCAAAACTTATTGAAAAATAACAGAATCTTTCCTGACTTTACCCAGTGTTCATTCAAATCTTCACTAGGGCCAAATCCTGCATGCCCTAGGGCTTATCTGCATGAATGCATTTAACTCAGAACAAGATGCCATCAAAGCAAAAAAGCACTTTTATAACTGCTTTGATCAAAATGTGTCAAAATGAACCATCAGTCTTCACTTTACCACAAATCCTACTTCCCCAAAAGGGAGTGGATTTTCCTCTAGGGACATGAAAGCACTGTAGAAGGGATTTCTACAGTTCTTTGTGTTGCTACCACCTCATAAGGTGCAAAATAATTGGGCACATTGACATACTACAAAGAGAGTCTGGGACTGTGCCTGGTCACAAACTGAACTTGGAATAGACAACACCACACTTGTACCAAAACAACAATAGCATTGATAGGTTTGGAAAATAGTATTGCTTGAAAGGCGTGTAAAAGTAATCTCTCCTCTTCTGCAGTACTGGGTCTAAAAAGAGCACTCAGCAAGGAAAGAAAGAGCCCAGAAGAACAATGAAGGTGGTCAAACATATTTGCAAACATGCTTGTGAAAACAGAGTGAAAATTTGGAGGTGTTCTGCCCATGCTTTTCCACATTTTCCAGTACAAGAATCAGCTAATCCTTATGCAGAATTTCTTGGGTTTGTTGTGCAATGTTTCCATACTAGTCTCCACTTTCAATCAAATAAAAAATTAGACTAGTCTTTAATTAATTTAAGTTTAATTAATACTGTTTGTTCCTCTCTGCTTTGCTTGCATGCATATGAATATGCGCATACCTGGTTTAAAAAAAAAAAATAGTGTCTACACAATAACTTCACAAACTATCTGCAGGCAGAGATAAGCTGGTTTAGCGTAAAGACTAGACAATTGGGGGAGGACACAAAAAGAAACAGTCCTCAGCATTGTTTAAGCTACTGCAAAAAGAAAGGCAGTAATTGTTTTCTGTGTTGGTTACTAGAATTGTTTACTGTGTTGGTCTTAAGTTACAAGAAATGCTATTCATGTGGAATATTATTTTGAGGCTTCTCTCTTCTCACAAACCTGGATGCCAATAAGCAAGTGAGCAAGACAGATTAGTCTTCAGAGGATGAAGACACCAGAATAACAATGATGCTCTAAGAAATACTCTTTTCTGGTACAGCTTCATTCTGTGCTGCTTCTGAAAAACTATTGTGGCCACCATACATTAAAAATGCTTGTCATATCCCATGAGATTACAAACAGTTTTTAATTCACAAGATGTCTGAACTATATTAAGGAAACTGATTAAATTAATATTGTTGTGCTTCCCTCTTGCACGAAGCCTGTGAGTTCATACATAGAAATAGAGCAAGAATTTCAGACTTTGGCTTATCACAGTAGGTTTGTTAAATCACAAAGCAGCTTAGTCTAGGAACATTTACACTACCAGAATGGTTGAGAAATCTCAATAGTCTTCCATGAAAAGAAAGTCAGATGGCTTAGCAATAAGCCATACAGTACTAAAATTACCTGTTGTAAGTAGATTTGATTGTAAAGTGAAGAACTAATTAAAATTGCTATGACTTAAAAAGCCTTTATCTATACTTCTGGTTCAAATCAGCTGCAGGGCATCTCAAGTGTCACTGTAGGGGACTAAAATGGAGAAACAGGGTGCCTAATGGAACACCTGAAATAACGGGTCAGTATCTGCTATGGATTACAACAATGTGTTTTCAGAACATCTGCAAGAATAAAGAACAGCACCTCACTGAAGAGGAGACAGCAGCTTTCAAGTATCCTAAATGCCATGTGCAGAGGCTCATTCTTCCCCTTAAAAGGGCCTTGTTTGGTGGAGCACACATAGGTTTCTGTCTGTGTCATGTTAATTCTGCACACTCTTTGGTCATCTGGTTGTTTAAGCACAGCAGAACCCACAAGTATTTAGGTCTTTCTCTATGATGGACATGCAGTTTGCTATAGTACGTATCGATGTTTTCTTAAAAGTTAAGTACTACTGTGTGTTTTAAAATGTTACTTTTGGAACAGAGTAGGAAAAGAGAAGGAAAAAGGGAAGGGGACAAGGAAGATTTTTTTTTTTTTTTTTTTTTAATTCTTAGGTAACTTCATCTTATGGATCTTGGCTATATGAATGCCTGTCCTGATATTAGTAATCCACTTCAAACACTTTCCTACATTTCTCCTTCAGTATGAGACCTAGCAGAATTTTTTACTGCTTAGGAAGCTTCCTTGGTAAGAACATTAACTTTTGTGCTTCTCGTAACCTTTGTGATCTACTTGTGCTCCCAATTCATCTGACCTTCCTGTTTTGTTTTTCATAGTGCTTTGATCCTACCAACATCCATGTATGTACTTTCATCATATGAATAGTCTTGTTGAAATCAACAGGAATAGCTTCATGTATTCATATGCACCAACCTGTGATTTGGAAAAGGAACGTTGAAAGGTTCAAGTTGCCCAGAAGCAAGAAGTTAAAATCCACATGTGACCTCTTTGAAGAAATTAAATCAATATTTTTGGGCTAATTATTTTAATTTTCAAGATATAAGCAAGGACTTCTAGAATACAAGGCTCAGTTGAAGTACATAAAGGTACACAGATATGTAGAAAACAGATCTGGGATATTAATGGCATTATTAGGTGAATACTTACAAGCATTTTAGAATTACAGTTTGTTCAAACAAAAATCCTTTCCCTCCCTCCATACCAAAATATATCTAAATTTCAAATATTTTTGTATGCCTCATTAAAATCTGCTGTTCTCCGCAAAATTCAACATTGCACAGGTAAACCCCATAAGCCCATTATGTCCTTGGCAGACAGTTCAAAGACAAAGATAGGGTTTATTTCCTTGTTTCAAGTCAGACTGTTTCACCTTTCATCTTGAAAAGAGATTGAAAAGCTGATAAATGTAATCCGCTGAAGGAGATATTTGTGATTTTATTCCCCCCTCTCTAAAGCCACTGGAAGTTTGCTTATTTTCAGAAGTATCATTAGGTACGTTTTGAGGAAAGAAGGAAACTGTACATGAAGATCTTAAAATGACAGACACTTCATAAGTTGTTTAAAGAAAAGAACTCCAGTTACAGTGATGACAGTTTGCTCTTATACCATGCAGTCTCTTTCTCTGTTGCTCAGTTTTATTGAAAATTAAACATATATTACCTGTACTGGAACCTGACTCTGTCATCCATCTGAAAGGACTCTCATCACCTCTAGCTCTACAGAAGATTCCACAGTAGAGATAGTTGGAACTGAGGGAAGGACTTGAGAAAGCCTCATGCCACCTCTTTGTTCTGCCCACAGAACTTTCACAGGAGAACATCACAGCAGCTACTAAGCACCCATGGAGGGCTTGAGTGCAGCAAGGAGCTACCACAGCATATTTATGAGCAGAGCCAAGGATCACAAGTAATTTTATAGAAATAAATTAAATGTTTCAGAAACTGAAACAAGATAAGCAAACACACAAAGAGATGTCCAGAGATGACCCCAGTCCCAGATGGTTGATGTGTGGTAATGATCACTGTCAGTAACCAGTAGTGGGTCAGACTCTCTTGGCAAGTAGACATTTAATGATTCAGTATTTTAACTCTGGTTTTGTTTAAGTTCTCTACTTACTCTTTGCTTAAAATGCTGTCTGCTCTTCAGCCTAGGGATGGATGAATTCACCTTAAAATTAAATTGAAGTTAACTAGCTCAAGTACTGAAAGTGGTTTAGCCACAGCAACTCCATGTGAGCCAGTTTACCTTGCATACACACACAGACAGGTAAAACTACTTTTTGGAACAGTGAATTAGCTTCCCTGGTGTTACGCACTACTGCGTCTAAAACAAGCTGATGAATTTAAAACTAATTTAGTAATCTCTACACTGTATTTCATAGTCACATGATCATTCATTTAAGACTACAACTGCAAAACCAACTGTTGAAAGTTTTAAATTAATTTTATACCAATAAAAATAGAAGCGTGGAGTTACTGTTCAAAAGCTGAATCTTTTCACATGTAGGGGAACTCCCCCTCAAAGAAGCTGTCTCCAGTTTTTCCATGCAACTGCACTTTCTTTATAGGTTTTTCCTTGGCATTCTACACAGAACCTTGCAAACATTGCAGACTTTCACATCAGATAGAGACTTTTTTTTCCTTTTTTTAATTAGGAGGAATCATCAAATATATTAACTCACAATAGCATTCTTGTCAATTTTTAAAGGCATAACAAAGGGCAGTTAAGAACAGCTCTGTAATGTGTCTTTATTATAAAGCAAAGAATCACTTAAAAATGGCAAGCTTTTAAAAATGGATAGCAGAAGTAATAGTGTTCAGAACAAGCTTGAAGGTAAACAGAAAATATTTATGAGATTTGTCAAGACAGTTTTAGAACAAATCAAAAGGTCATGTTATCTGCTGATTTCTATGGATTGGAAGACATGCATACAAAATTTGTAATAAAGAGTGATAAAACCCATACAACTTTAAAGAAATTAGTGACATGGAGTCTACTGATTTTTTACTATTATATTCTCTCTTTATTTTTGTAAACATACAAGTGTATTAGCATCTTGAATAAAGAACTATCTTCCTGATATCTGCATAAAATTAAATGAAATGTGATGGCATAGTAAGACCTTAGAGATACATCCCTCCCCTCAGCAACAAGAAGTTTCTGAGAACATTACAGCAACATGTATTGTATTTGTTTTCCAAGTAGTTAAAAAAAGAGTCCTTCAGGAAATTAAGACATTTGAGATATTTAAGGCATGGTGATAACAATAAAAAAAAAAAAAAAGAAGAAGAAAATTAGTCTTTCAGTATTTCACTCCCATTCAGGAGATTTGAAGGAGTGATTTTACTTTGTTGAAAACATCTGACATAGCACAGTATTTTAAATTTACAGAGGGAGAACACTGACTTGAGATAGGTGGATGTGGAGATATGTCAGACTGCTTGCTCTTTTAAAAATTTGCTTTCTATCAAGTGTTCTGTTTTAAATAACATACTGCTTTTCAGAAGCAAGTTGTGTACTGTAATGCCGCAGAGAATGAAACTGCAGGTGTTGACCTGACCTGTTGAAGGACATTGCAATGAACAACAGAGGTTTAGAGCCTAAGGCCTCAGGCTGGAATGAGTGAGTATGGAACTCTATACCGAGAAAGGTGATGGCTGGAGGCTTAAATGTGGTGCCCTGAACAAGACCATGAGCAAGGTCAGTGCCACAATGTATTTAGGAATTGTCACACTACTGACCAGCATTTGTCAGGAGGTAGAGTTGAATTGCCAAACTAGTGGCGAGTCTAAGTCTCTAAAGTATAACACCACTTCTAAACACTCTTCCACCTTGTGATCAGCATGCTGTCAGTGCAAAAGCAAGACAGGAGACTGCCATGCACGATCCACTATGCGGTCCACAAAAAGCAGTTTCATGGAAAATCTATGAAGCACTATAACCAAATCAGTAAGACAAATTCTGAGTTTTACAGACTTGTCAGAAGTACTGGCATTATATCATTCTAAGCCATCATTCTAACAGGATTCAGGAGAATTCCTCAACAGCTTTGCTCTAATCAAAGTGTTCTTTCCAGGACTTGATTGCCACTGTGAACTCTGAAAGGTTGATTAGGTTACTGGATACAGATGTACTTCCCACCCTTGTATCTCGAACAAACAACTGTTACCATAAAATAGATTTAAATATATATAAAGTGGCAGATGCAGCTGCCAACACTTAGTTAATCATTTTTACTTTGGAAATGAACCAAAACCACCTGTGTTTGTAACAATACCTGCCCCTCCTAAAACCATAAGACTAGCTGTAACTCAGAACTGAGAAATGCATTCATTAAAAAAGCAATAAGCAGGAACACTTACAGAAGATTAGATGTAATCTAGTACAATGATTAAAAAGTACCTATTTATGTAACAATCTAACAAGTCAGTTAAAGCCTTTTGTTATTTTTCCAATGCCTGATGTTGTAGAGTATGTAAAACGCAAGGTCTAGCTCTTTCATACTTATGAGCTGATTTCGGATTAGTCTACTGAGAATCACTAACAAGCACGAGCACATGAGAAAAGCTAGCTTTGTGTGGATGAATGCAAAATAAAATATATTTTCCGGTACTTGGTAATGAAGTGTTCTACTGGCTATGACTAATTTTGCAGGAACAGACACTCAATGTTTTAGAAAATTCCCTCCAGAAGATTATATCCAAACATACACTCTGTTAATCACTCAAGATACAATTATTATTTTATTTAGTTTACTTTACTAGGATGTTTTTCACTACTGTATCCCTAGAGGCACTAAATGACTAATCTTACAGACTTCATTGAGACTTCTTGTACTATTCAATGAAAAGAAGGCTCTCAAAAACTACACCAAGCATTATGCTCTGCAGAGCCAAAGTTCCTTTTATTTTACAATGGGGCCCAGATCAAAACATGAAAACTAAATTATTCTCTTCTGGAAAACTCATGGCATAGTAACTATTTTTAGTTATTTTGACATGCCATCTTCACCCAGATCCACAAAGGTTTTTCTGTGGAGATACCCGTGTATATTTGCAGGTCTTCGTAGAAGTTTTTAATTTACTTAGAAGCAGAAGTTTTTAAATTTACTTTTCTATATTTTTTTCCCTCTTCTGCACTAAAGGGGTCCATTTAATCCAAATGATGGTCCTAGCAAGTATCTATCCTTACAGTTAGGTTTATACATGCAATGTGATTTTCAAAAGTAGCTAAGGGACTTGGGAGCACAAATTCCTTGTGCTATTAAGCAGCTAGAAGCTTTGAAAAGTCCTTCCCCTGAAGCCAATGTTACCACAGCATTAACATCATAAATAAGGCAGTGTCTAGAAGCTCCCCAGCAGTACCTTTGAAGGGTGCCTTAAAAATCTGCTATGTCACAAGAGTAGCTGCAGTTAGACTTAATTTTCTTTTTTTAATATATACAATACCTGTTCACTCAAACACAGCTTATGTAACTAGGAGTGCCAAGATGTGGACGTATATTGTCCAACACAATTACTACCTGTTCGTGTACAAGAGATTCAAATCACCATTCAAAGATAATTTAAGGTGATTACATTATGTTATTTAGTCATAACCTTAACAAAGCTGCATTTTTTTTAAAATGTTGCAAAGGATTTCAGAAAGTTTATCATAAACATAAACAAAATTACAGTTTGGAAAGAACACGACCTTGTGCTAGAAATGTCAAACTCTTTGACCCGATCAGAAAAAGTCAAAAGTAAATACAAACCCTCAGAATAAAATCTTACAGAATGTTGGCATCTACAACCAACAATATCAGTGACAGCCTGCATGAATGTAACCAGAGAACAGCTGTACTGAATTCAGTACTACTGGGTCTTTCACGTGAAGAACATACTGCACTTCACATCACTGATTCAAGACTGAGAATAACCTGTGTTATAATTTCTAAATACATCCACAAAATACTCTGTAAAAACCACTTATGGTGTTATTAAAAACATTCATTCAGAGCTTCAATTAAAATACAGATACGTCAGTAACACAAGTCCATTGTATGCGGTGCATTTGGTGGACAAGAAGGTTTTTGCATTTTTGTCAAAGGAAAAAAATTCCAAACAACAGAGCAAATAGGTTATCTCAAATTGCACAGTGGGATTAACTGAAAAATGAATAATAATGAAATAAAAGTTTCAGACTTGCTGCCATTGGCCAAAGTAGCTTTCAAATCCATAGTAGCCTTATAATTGTTTATTATTCCAATTCACATAACGTATCTACAAAGAATTCTCCCCCACACAGAATTATGCCTTATGGGGAAGGCTTTTCTCATGAACCAGTCCAATTCAAAACAAATGAGGAAGCAGGAAATTAGGGTCAGAAAATTATAATAGAACTAGAAAAAAAAGAATGCTGTACTGTAGACTCCATCCCAATTAAGTTACTTTTACAGATAGACCTAAACAAACACTCAAGGAGTTTATCAATAAATTTATTGCAGGATCAAAACCCAAAAGACCTTTTGTCAGGCTGCTATTTAAACAGACCTTGCATCCTTATAGGGATCCTGAGTCACATTGCTGTTGGAAACTGTCCTGTAACTGCTTTCAGAATCCTAATTTTGCCAAAGGTTTGGGACTAGTTCTCTGTGAAAGCTGCTGTTCCCACTGCTACAAGAAAATAATTTCCTTGGCTAACTGCAGATATCTTATTTTCTTAATTCCAATATTTTTGGCTAAACCTCAACCTGCCTTCTCTCTGACTACTGAGGGTAATATTACCCATTCCAGCTTAACAGCAGTGCAAAGAAAGTAAGAGAATCTGACTAAGAACATAGTGAAGTCTTTTGTTCAAAAGTTATTTATCCTGTGGAAAAAAATAGGGCTCAGTCCCATAACCTTTGTATAGTGGGATATTCTGAAGGCTTACGTTAGAGTACAGATAATCTCTTCCACTTCAGACAAACAAAAAAAGAATATAATAATAAAAAGAAACACTAGACAGGAATATTAAAAGCTTGGAATATGTTACAGTCACTTTCAAAGACTACACATAACCCAAGGCAAAGCTTGTTATGTAATGAAATCCAGTAATGAAATAATGACTTATTTGCATTTAAACAAAACAGGTTTTTTTCATGCTGTGGGAATATTTATGAATGATGGACACAATGCAGAATAATATTTAGCATACTGATTCAAGGAGAAAGAACTTACCAGAGAAATTTGATTAAAACTGGAAAGTCAGAATCAGTGGTAGATAATTCATTTAGCTCATCGATATCCTGGGAAGCCTTGATACAGACTCACCTCACTTTCATCAGAAATGTAGTAATGTCCATACATCATTCATCAGAATTTTCTCTAATATCTGGACCAGAATTCAAAAATTGGAGAATCCAAAAAAATTCTTTGGTTTTCAGAATATGAAATTGGATGAAGTTCCTTGTCCAAACAATTCTCCAGTAGGATTTAGTGGTAGAAAGGAGGGGGGAAATTAGTTGGGTTTAGTTGTGTTTAGCTTAAATCAACTTTTTTTTTTTTTTTTTTTTTTTAATCTTTACTTCAATCTTTTGTGAGGATAGCAATTATAAAAATAAAAAAAAATGAGCTATCATTCCAACCAAGTCCTAACAGTTGCTTCTCCATTCTTGGGTCTCATACCTGGCTTTTAGAGAAAAACTCTTTCTTTGTGGCGGGACAGGTCAGGAAAAGGGACTTTCTACATGCTTAAGATATTTATTCAGCCTTCTTTTTACCAAGCCTGCTAATTGCATTATCTTTGTTCATGTTTAGATTCCAGTTTTTCCTCACTTTTTTTCTTTAAAAAGTCCACTCATAAGAAAAAATGCTTCATTGTTAATGAAATTTTTACAGCTTATTAGCTTGAACTTTTTTCTCTCTCTTCTCCTTCCCCTCAGATCAGGAGCTTTCTGACACATGAATAAAGTATTTTCTTTGAAAGTAAATGATCTAAATTATACCGGTGCTGGGAATATTCCTGGTGTTATACTTTTGGCAATCTATAGCTGTAAGAAATCTACCTAGAGAAGATTTGGCATGCTTCACAGAAACAGTAGCTGGGGGCAGGGGCTTGTGTAAGTTGGCCTACAAAGCTTGTTGCTCTGGGAAATGCATTTCCAGAGCATTCTGATACTTGTTTTTAAATCCTCCTCCCTTGATTTTAATGACAACTCTTCTTGCTTACTTTCTTCCGGCCCAATTCCTTCCTGAAATATTATTCTTCTCCCTCAGACGGATTTCTACAATGAGTGAATGTGGCCATTTCACAAAGTCTGGATGCCTGGTATAGAGTACTGAGTAGCAGCCTCTGTGGCATCCAGCAAATAAAGCCCACTAGTGGCAAGTGACTCTGCATCACCCTCACATACATTGTGTTGGTCTAGACAGACACTGCGTGTGTGCAACACAGGCACTGACCAAATGTATGACATGTACTTAGTACTTTTAACACACACTGAGAATACGTTATTCATTAGAGCAGTGCCCACCTTTCTGAATACCTGGCTGTCAGGCTTCCAGGAAAGTAGCCAGTTGTTTGGTGTGTATTTCGTCCCCGTCCCCCTCCCCCCATTTTCATGACATATTACATATACTTTCTGCAATATATGTGTGCCCTCCAGGTATCCTCACTGGATGCAAAAGTACCTTCCTAATTCTGTCCCTTTGTATAATATAGGAATTCCCATGCTGCATCCTAGCACTAGCTGATAGGTCACACAGTCTCTTTGAAATGTAGGCTTGAGGCCAGGCCCTGTTTGCTTATTGAGTTTTGTAATTTTTGCAGTTCTTTTGAGTCAGCTCATCCCTTCAGGCAGTTCAAACATGTTAAGCTCTGCCTGTCACCAAGCAATTACCTCCAGTGCTCTGAAACAAAGCAGTCTTCAATTGCTGCTCTGTGGCCGTGGGAAGAACTCAATACTAAGCTATCAGTGTCTCTCTTGAAAATGAGCTACTGCTTGCCAAGTAGGTGCACAGAGGCAGAAGTCAAGTTTGACTGAAAATATAGAACACAATACAAGAAGTTAGACATAGGACTATCATAGAATCATTTAGGTTGGAAAAGACCTTTAATATCACAGACTCCAACTGTTAACCTAGCACTGCCAAGTCCACCACTAAACCACGTCTCTAAGCACCACATCTACACATCTTGTAAATACCTCCAAGGAAGGAGACTCCACCACTTCCCTGGGCAACCTGTTCCAATGCTTGACAATCTTTTTGATGAAGAAATTTTTCCTAACATCCAATCTAAACCTGCCCTGGTGCAACTTGAGGCCATTTCCTCTTGTCCTGTCACTTGTTACTTGGGAAGAGAGACTGACTCCCACCTGGCTACAACCTCCTTTCAGGTAGTTGTAGAGAGCAATACAGTCTCTCCCCGAGACCTTATCACACAGTAGTTCTTAGCTCTATGTATTCTTTATTTTCTTTTTAAGAGGCTTTAAAATTTATTTCAATATAGAGAAATTACTGTCTAACTACATTCTTGTTTTAAATTCTTAAGTGACATGACCTCAAACAGTGAGGCAGCTCTTCTGGACCCAAACAATCAAAATATTTGGGGTGATTTAACAGACTCTCAAGAAAATATGGAAAGCTGTCAGTAACGGAGTGGAAAAAAAATATTAAAAAAAATCTCCTTATTAAAGAAAACTCTATTTAAGACAACCAGCATGACCCCCAAGTGGTTCGTCACTCCCCAGCATCGGAGCCGGCTCCAGTCACGGCCCAACACCGCCACCTGGCGGCGCAGGAGTGGCGCGGCCCCGCCTGCCCCCACCGCGGCCGCGGAACCAGGAACGCGTCGGCACAACTGGCGGTACAGTTTCACGGGCTAAAAAGAAGCGGGAAACAGACATCGGCGGTTTCCATGAGCGAGTTACGCCGGATAAAGAAAACCTAGTTTTAGCTTCAGATACGAGCATGTAATTCCCACAGAAGCCGTTTGGAGCTGTATGAACGGGTCAGAGATCTGAGCGTTATACTGGAAGAGAACGTTTTGCACGCTGCCTTTATGGTGAATTCTTACATTCTTCTACATGTACAATAGGGATAACATCAACTGTAGCATAGTTTAGTGTAAAAACCTCAAGTTACACGTGCTATCCTAGAAACAAGTCTTACTGAGAGCTAAGATGGAAAACCTTAAGCTTCTAAGATTCCTTCGTTTTCTAAAATACATTTCTAAAGTTGTATTTTTAAAACAGAGAAGTCACTATTGATTAGCACTATCTAAATTTCTCAGTCTAGTCATATGTTATTGATAGAAACACAACTAACAGGAAGGTCGTTATTAACTACTGGTACTTTGCAGGTTTGGAAACACATGTTTACCCACTCAAAGAATTTCTCATACAGGTACAGGTAGATAAGCAACGAGTAATTCTGAAGATAGATTGCTACTGGTACATTTAGACTGAGGTTTTACTTGGGGTCTGCTTCATTCTCATATGGTACTTTCCATTAAATGCTTGGCCTCATCTTGATCACACGTGCACATCTTCAGAGTCATATTAAGATTGCACCATCCTTTGCTAACACAAAATGACCCTATTATCTGAAGCAAAGGCAAAAGTAAGGCTAAGTGGGGAAAAAAAAAAAAACAAAAAAAAACAACCAAACAAAACCAACAAGAAGAAAGAGCTCTTAAATATCACAAGAGTAAGGAGGTTTACCCCAGCACAGGCTAAAGATTAATTACTTGGATATTCACTGTGTGCTTTAGCTAAAAGAAGACTTAGAAATCTAATAGTGGGGGAAAGAAAAGAATTTAAGTCTTCTGTACAAGAAAAGTGAATCTCTACCAACCCTATACATAATTAATAGTATATGCTTCTGGACAAAAAACTACTGGTAGCAAAACAGGAAATCAGTAACCATTCCCTTTTTGTTGTGTAACAATGGGAATAAAAGTGCATGTGTTATATGAGTTACAACATTTCCAAAGGAAGAAAAAAATCTCAGAACCAAAACATTTGAGCTCCATTTCCTCCACTAGAATCACAGCACAGGAAATGAGACATTTTAAAAAACAGTGAAGTCATTTAGGCTGTTCTTAGAGATGGCTGTGGTTACCCAAACTACTTTTACCTCTATATTTTTAGTAGATTCCCATTAGAACCTCTTTAAAGTGTACATACAGGAACAGGCTGAGTAAAATAAGTGTAAGTGGCACAATAACTTTGTTTCAGCTTAAGAAATGAAAATGAGAGAAAAGTACTGAATTATGCCAGAAAGGAAATAATGTAACTGGAAAAGTTCCCTGATTCTAAGCTTCAAGAAGATGGAAAAGTTACACCATGTGGGACCCTGCATATACAGAGGGGTGAAATAATCTGGAGTAGGAACAGAAACCAGAATTTTCTCCCAGCAGTACATTTCCTTTATACTTTTCCACAGTTATTTTTGAGCCAACAATACTTCGGGAAATAGGTTGTACTAAGTTCCTCACAGAAGCTGTTTTGCACATGGTCATTGTCAACCAAGTGCCTTTGGGACAATTAATTCACAATTGATACAGATATAAGATCTTAAATAGGTTGATAAAAATATCTCCATTAATACTGTTTAATGAACAATCTATCCAGGCTTTCTACTTATTCAATTTCTGAGCACACTATATAAACTGTCAGTCCTTTTACTTCATCCTCCCCTCCTCCTTTTCTGAAGATACACATGGTTTTTTAAGTTAAGATGACCTATGTAATTATAGAAACAAACAAGGCAAGTGGCCTCTTATATTTGAGAAATGCATTTAATCAGTAAACTCCATTATATGTCATGCATAAAACATTTATAATCAGAAAAAAGCTACAGCCAGCATACTGTTTTGTTAGGCTAATTCTACAGTCCATTTAAAATTGTAAATATCCATCTGAACTCCATGTCAGATAAAGCACTGATGCAGTTCAAAGGTTTTCTACAGACTCTTCTGGAAAATTACTGTTCTCCTTTGAAAAAAAATACTTACAATTAAAAAACTTAAGCATGAGTCAAAATCTGATTGCATTTTAATTTGTAATAGGAAAGAAAAAAAAAATAAATCCAGCATTTAAAGAAAATTAGACTCTTCAAATAAGGCCTTTTACATATCTGAAAATGAAATTTTCAGCAGGCAAAAATGTTACAGTGTCAACCTGCATTGGTTGTAAGCATCTGTTTGATTTAATAATTGGTTTGCAACAAATGACCAAACCCACAACATTTCAAAAAAGCTTCCATCCCTAAATAAACATTTCCACTTCGAGATTCTCAAAGAAGGTCTTTAGACCTGGATGATTAACCCTGATGTAATAAAGTTGTGGTCTCATCTTACCAAGAAAGTAACATATCATGGAACAGGAAGAGATACATGTCACATCTTAATTGTAAGGGAATTATCTGGATGCACCTTGCTTTTGGATTGATTGATTTATTTTTTAAAATATTTTTTCTCTTTTTATTTTAAGTCTGTTGCTTTTTATTAGAATTTAGAATTCTGGACCTTTGATATAATGTACTGTAGTGAAAAAACACTAAATCCCTATACTGGCTGCAATAAACTGTGCTACTGCACAGTTTAAAATCATTTAAAAATTAACTACTCCAAATGCCACAGATTAATAGCGCAAACAGCAGGCACTACTTTGTCTGCGAGAGAAGAGCTGACAAAACCTCTCATCATTCTGCCACAGTAAGATTAAAAAACAAACTAACCAATCCACACCAAACGCTCTGGCCCAGAACTGTGCTAACATTACTGACCATACCCCGTGGGCGCTGCAAATCTGTTAGGGTGTTCCTGGTTTTTTTCTCCCCTAATTTAAGCTTTAATCAGCAACAAGCATTATTAAACGGGATGAACAAGCCACACACTAATGTAACTATACAAATCATTATTTAATGTTACAAATTTGTTTAAAGAAAGTTTCGACCTTAGCTTTTCACTTTGCATAAATAAGCACAAATAGTCAGAGTCTGAAAAATGGATGGATGTTTTCTGATCGCTGCCCCAAAAAAACAACAAATGATGTAAAATTTGCAGTGATATCAGTAGGATGGAGGAGAGGGCACATGAGTTCTTGTGCCTCAGAAAATAAGCTTCACCTAAATACTCTGTGAACTTTATACAAAATATGAAGAAGCAGTTTTGGAAAAAGGAAAGCTATGCTTCAAAATTTGCAAATTTTGCAGCCCTCCTGAATATGTTTATGTTGATTAAACTCTTTCAGAGTTGTTTTATTGCTTTTGAGTAGCAAGAGGAATAATATACGTATATTTATATTGTGTACTTACAGTATGTAAATTTTGTTATGCTCTATTTCGAGACTTTAATAACTTACTAGTTTTTCTATCAATCTTGTATTTTTGTGTGCAACTAATTACAACATTATATTGCATATGTCTCAAGCCTCCTGTCTTTCATAAAAATAGCTTTAACTCATAGTCCCGTTTAAGTATAAAAATATGAAACATATAAGCAACCTTCATAATACCGAATGAATACTCCTTACCAGATTGTATGCTGCATTTAAGAATAGGACACAAGAACTTTTCATTTCTTTAGAACTGGCTCCAGTGCAGAAGCAAAGAAGGTTTTATTTCTGTTCTTGAGTCTTTTGCTTGAAGGGTCACAAAAGAATCAGATAGCAAAGTATAATTACCAGATGAATAAAAATAAACAACGAATAATTTCATTAAGACTGGATTCATAGCATTGACTTCAGGGAGAATACTCATGAGCACAAGTTAATGTAGTTAAAATTACAAAGCTAGATTTGAAACATGCAGTCTTCCGACTAGGCTGTATTTTTGGCATACTAAAATTTTAATACAAAATGACAATTTTATCATGTAGGCTAACACAAAAAGCAGACCATTGCTTACCAGAAGCTCTGCAGTAATGCAAGGTCACTTACTCTTTCCTTCCTCAAGAAAAATAAAGCTACTCCAAGTAACATTTTTATCATAATAA
>VXBL01006671.1:3450409-3502964 GCA_013400195.1 Aramus guarauna | reverse complement strand
AGTTATCAGACATACAGTAACAACAGAGACCATTATACATTGTTTGTAAAGATTCCTTCCTTTCTGAAAGTATTCTGCTATACAGGTTTGACATTTGAGTTAAGACTTGTACAATGTATTTTCACAATTCTAAACTGCATTTCAGAAGGATACAATGATAACCAGCCATGGATACAGATCTTGGAGTGAAAAACAAATGCCCTTTTCCAACTTTTACTTTCACTGGCCTGCCTTTTTTTTGTTTTTCTAGGATGTTTAGATCTAGTAAGCAGGTCTTTGAATTAGGTAGTGTTAACAGCTAACCAAGCATAACAGTAGGAAAGTAAAATGAAGGCTGCTTCTCTCGCTGCTTGCATTAAGTCATAGAAAGGTCAAGCAATGATAGCCTGAGCACACCTCCTATGCATCAGGCCCACACTGCAATCCCTCAGTGGGTACATGGACAAGAAGCAATATTCTACTCCCTGCATCAGATACTGAAACCCCATAACTTTTCTCCTGCAAATCCATGCCACGTGGGCCAGCATAACTAACCATTCACAGGATCATTATCTCATGCCATCACTGCTCAGCTGTCACAGATGAGATGGAAACTGCATTCCAGGGTATACTACAGATATACAAAAGACCTGTTTTGCCTTTTACTATTATTGCCTGTCATTAGCCTGTAAGTATTCAACTTACATATATAAAACTGTGGCACAGAGAGATGAAGGGATCTACTTGCTTGGAGCCTAACTGGAAATTAAACCAAGGCCTCCTGAGACACAGCCCATTGGCTTAACACTAAAGGCACGTCCATTCTTGTTGGGTTGTCCTAATAAATGCAAAAGATTTTCATTTGGTCCCTAGTTAGTTTTTCATTACTGCAGCCAGGCAGAATGGACAGAGAAAAGGCAGCTCTCTGAGCCTCCTGAAATTAAGCCATTACAAAATTAATGGGAAACAGAAAATTACAAAAATCTGACAGCAGTATAAAGTATATACATTTATACTGTAAGTTAGGAGTGCTAAGTTCCTTTTCTGAATTTTCAGCTCTCCCTCAGAACTCCATTTTCAATTCCAAACTTTAAAAAAGAAGCAGAATGCCTTGCTTGATATCAACAGTTTTTCAGCTGTATAAGTAAATTTTAATATGAAATATTCTTCAGATTGTAAAAAGAAGAGAGGGGGGAAAAAAAAAAAAAAAGGAGAAACCCATAATAAATCACTCCCCTAGCCATTACCTTAATTACCAAGGTTTGGGTTAATTTGGAAACATATTGGACCAAGAAGTTCTTCGAGCATTCCCAGTTAAGCCTGCAACAACTGAAAGCCAATAATAGTAGGTAATGATAGACCTCCTTTGGCTTAGACTTGCTTTCTACTCTGTCTGCTCAACAGACTGTAATTACTGACTTTTTCACAGTAAGGCCACCACTGATCCTTATTTTTTAGCATTCCTGGAAATGTGTATTAACACACTAAAGACTTCTGAAAGCTTGAAGCAAGGATGAATGTTACAGACAAGAATGTTTGCTAATGAATTTCCATTTATTCACAGTCTTTAAGACCAAGAGGTACTTAAAACATCAAGCACTTTTCAGTCTTTTTTTTGTCCACAGTGCTCCTCTGAATACAGTCCTTCATTCTCTGTATGTGGCCTTTAAAATTCATTCTTAGATACATGCTTATTACGAACTTGCATAACTATTCTGTCCTTCCTAATTATTTACCATTCCATGAGTCATTGCATAACCGTTGTTCACACCAATTCTGAAGTTGCTCATAACTGGCACAGTGCATCATTAGAAACCACAGGAAACAGATGGGTGTGGGTATCCCCCACTCCGACAGTCTCTTCCCCTTCTGCCAGAACTCAACTACTGCCCCCTTCCACCTCTATGCCCCACCTCTGTAGTAGTGACAGCA
The DNA here is from genome assembly GCA_013400195.1 of Aramus guarauna. Lineage (NCBI taxonomy): Eukaryota > Metazoa > Chordata > Aves > Gruiformes > Aramidae > Aramus > Aramus guarauna. Next base: position 3,501,053 of record VXBL01006671.1, on the reverse strand, counting down.
GCAGCAAACACCTATAGACACTAAGACCTAATCAGTAGGAACAGTAATTCAGCCATTGCAACAGCAAACAGAAAATAAAAGCGTTTGAGTTTTACCAAATGGCTCTAGACTCACCTTAACTCTGCTCTAGGAACTTGTGGGGGGTGGGGTGGAAGAGACAGGCGAATCAAGAAACTCACCTATTCTCCTCAATCTCCATCAACTTATTTTCAGTAGTAATTAATGAATTAGGTGCTTTCTTCCTTATTACAGTGCTGCTAACACCATTCCTGTAAACATATGTAAGTCCTAATTACACAAGTGGCACTAAAAAACCCAACAACATCCCAGGTCTAAATCATTCTGTATGCCATGGTCACCAGTCTACAATGAAGACTGAAAACAGAACTGAACTGTTAACACTGCATATGCCTACAAGCTGCAAAAGCAGAGCTGGTCCTCACAATTCAAACAAACAAACAAAACAAAAGGCTGTAGACTTTTCAGAACAGTTCAAAATGCAAACATTATGCAAGAGGCATATGGAGTTATTACAATTTAATTTGTATGATTTCAAATGTTTAATCACCTTAAAAGCTAAGCCAAAATTTAATACAATCTTGCTTTTTAAAATAGATTGCTACTTTGCCAAATATAGTAACTGAATGGCTTATATGCTGAGTGGTGTAGCAATTGTGCAATACAACATTCTTGGCACTTGCCAGTATATACTAATTTACATATAAAAGTAAAATCTATAACTCTCATTGTTATCTTTGATTCTAAGGGATTTACCAGTGACAATTGCATAAAACATATATGAAGTTTACCAAAATTATTCTAGTGAATGGATTTCACATTGGCTAATGAAGACACAAATTCATTTCTCATTTTAGGCAGTAAGCCTATATTGGTAAAGTCTCCCAGATAACTCAATATACTTATTTCAGTTATACACATCTTTATGATCTCAGAATGAAGGGCTTAATAATACAGATAAATACATTAAAGGTCATGAGAGCTTTGAATGCCTGTGTACTGGGGCGCTTAAAGTTGCATGCAAGCAGCGCCTTCTCTTCCTGGCTTTGCTTTCTCCAGTTATGAAATGCTTCCTTTGCATTTTGCTCCACAAAGTCTGGAATTCTCATCACGCATGGGCTCACCCCAAGGATAAACATGTATAAAACAAATATAAATAAACTCAGTCCAAAATCAGCAGAGTATTTTTGCTGAAGACTAAACTGCTTACCAGACAGAGAACTGGATCTGCATTTTGGGAGTAAAAGGAAAAATGTGAGGGGTTTTATGAGGGGGGAAGGGTTTTTTTTGGGTTTTTTTTTTTTTTTTTTTTTGTTTGTTTGTTTTTTAAATGAAAAACATGGACAGAGGGTTTAATCCACTTTTCAGCTCCTATAAATATTCTGCTGGTTTAATTTTAAAATCAATATTTTTCCATGGTATTTTGAGAGTTAATTGCTTCAGATGCATTCATTTATGTTAATTTCTAAATAGATGAAGAGTGAACACAACAAACACTTAGCAGTATTATCTAGTTAGCGTGAACTACATTACAATACCACTCAGTACTACATGTTTCAGAATTATTATTTAATTGTACTACAGAAGCTGAAACTCTGCATTGTCCAGATCTGCGGCAATAAACTGTTCTGCCACTGGCCTGCTGGACAGCCTTGGGAAGGTTACTTCACATGGCTGGACCACAGTTACTCTGGCAAAAATGGGGATGCGGATACAACCACATAATAAAACCCTTTAAGATCTACGTAGTACAGATATCTCCTGATCAGCGGGTACTTTTATTAATTAATTCACTAAGGACAGATTGAAGAAATATTAGTAGTGTATCAGACTGAAAAGCTATTTATCACAAAAAAAGATTATTATTTATTATCACAAAGATTATTATTATTTATCACAAAAAAAGATTATTCTTGAAGTCCTCATTTCTTTTGTGTATTTTTTGAAGTGATCCACTCAATCCATTCGCTGTTCAAATGTCAAGCTACTTTTAAAATACTTTGTGCACAGAGTCTGGACTCCATCTGTTAGTAAAAAGATTACTTTTTCATTTGATAAAGCTAATTGGATATTCATAAATATTTGCTTTTATTTTACTATTATTACTGGTGCTTTTCTATTCATAGCATAGCACATAAAAATAAAGGAAACTAAACTCATACTAATCCATGTGGCCTTGACACTAAAAAAATCCCACACCAAATCAGAAACAGCCTCTTTGCCTATGTTTGAGAAAAGGTATAACTATTTAAGGATGACTTTAATCAGAAACTAGAAACTAAAAAACTATGCCAAGAAAATATGAAAGTACTGACACCATAATGTAAGCCCAAATACACTAGCTGAGCATGGAACAAACCAGACTAAGTTTGCGTATGAGGTAAGCTGGTTTAGCTGCTTTGCCACCAATGATAATGTATGCTGACTGAATATTTGGTCCTAATTAACATATGGGCAATGTCGTTTTTGAGCAGCCTTTTTCAAAGAATTGAATAGCATTATTACAAAACTGATTTAAGTAAGAGGCGATAGTGTTGAGAAGGAATGGAGAGGGGACTTTGGAACAAAGCCCCAACTGCAAGAACAAGTTAAGAACAGACTAGGAACTGACCAGCTAAGTAGCAGCTCTGCAGAGAGGGGTTTTTGGATCCTGGTGCAAGACAAGCTGAACAGGAGTCAGCAGCGAGCCCTTGCAGTAGCAAAGGCCAACTGCATAAATAAACGCACAGCCAGCAAGTCAGGAGAAATGATTGTTCCCTTCTACTTGGCACATGTGAGGCTGCATCTGGTTCTGGAATATCGTGTCCAGTCTTAGAGCACTCATTGCAAGACAGAGATGAACAAAACAGTCTAGCAGAGGCTACTAACGCAATTAGGGGACTGCAGCATGACATGCAAAGGCTGATGGTAGTGGCTTTGGTCAGCCTGGTAAACAGAAGGCTAAGGAGCCATCGGCAGTCTTCACTGTCTATGGTGAGCGGGATACAGAGAAGCTAAACTCTTTTTTCAGAGGTGCATGATAAAAGGACAAGACACAATGATCGCAGGTTGCAGTAAGGGAAAATTTGATTTGATCTATGGAAAAAATTCTGAACAAAACTGATTGAGTACTGGAACAAGTTGCTCAAAGACTGGAATTTCCACCCTTGGATATGTTCAAAATATGACCAGACATTGTCCTGAGTAACCCGATTTAACTTACAAAATGGCCCTGCTTTGAGCAGGAAGCTCAAGGCCTGGATAACCTCCACGAGTCCCTTCCAGCCTAAATGTTTTTAGGGTTCTGTGATTTCTAAAGAGGGATTGAATTTAAATAAAAATACATATACAAGAGATCCTTGAAATGCAATCATAACATTGCTGCTTTTACATTTCATAGAACTAGTAAGAGCCAATTAAAATATACAGCCCTTCACCGTATGTGAACTTAGAATGGCCAAGCATACTTCTTTATAGGTAAATAATCACTGAAATTCTTTCAGAACACAGTGTATTCAACTATTTTAAGAAGAAATGATAGAGCACCTTTCTTCTGAGCCTTCATTCTGTCTCTTTCTAGTGGAACATCCCAGTAGACCCTGTTGATAGCCTAAAATATACAAAGGGAAAAAATTTCCAAGGTCTAAGAAAGATAAAACTAGAACAGAACATACTGAATACCCAGAACTATCATGACATTTAGTTAAGAACTTGCTTGGCAATCTGGCTGCCCAAGTCCCTAGAACCAAAGGAGTTCAGTGGGTCACCTTCAGTAGTGTTACACCAGGATCAAAAGTAAGCCTCAGCTGGGTGGAATGCTGACTGGGAACTCCTTTCTCACAAACCAGACAGTGAATGCATCCCTCTTACAATTCAAAGGAACAGAAACTACCATCCCCTTAACCTTCCCTTTACAGAACTGATGCTAACTATTTTTTAAAAGCATTGGCTTAATGTCTTTCTAGAGGAGGAAGATGTTCTTGCAGTTCCATATACAGATAAGAACATTGTTTTGGCACAACAGATTCTGCCAGGATGGACACATTGGTTCTTGGCCACATGCAAGCTATTTTATAATCTGGGCATGGAACAAATAGTATATTCCATTTCTTATAACCAGGACAATATAGCTATTGCATACACCAGGTATGCAAATGTGAATCTTGCGGATTCATTCTCCACCTTTTCTTGTGCACTAGTGATGGAACAATTTGATTAAAATTACATATAGAAAACCCATAGAGCATTTCTGTTCTTTACCCTTTCCTATAGGTTTTCAGGGCAAAAGGGCACAATATACGAGTAAAGCACTACATGAAAGCAGAAACCATCAACGTATTAGGTTTCTTCATAATTAAAAACTAATCAAGGTCACTTACTGATAGCAAATTTAGAGGATTTTTTAATTAATATGCCAATATGTTGCCGTTTTCTACATAAATTCTTACTTTGTCTAAAAGCCAAACTCTTTATGATTGGTCTGTTTAAAATGCTTACATTCATCAGGTCAATGACTTACTGAGATTGATCTACAGAAAACTCATTAGTTAACAGGTTTATTTTTACTACACTTTGGTCCCTAAACTAACAGGCTTTTAGCTGCAGTTAGGTAATCAGAACTGAAAGGGTTATTGCTGGTATGTAACACAGGAAATTAGTAAGATTTGGATGGTTACTGTGCCAAAAAATTACTGCTAATACAAATGTTTCTTCATTCTGGGACATAAAAGTAACACAGTAATTTAACATCACAATGTAGCACATACTATTACTGGAAACTTTCCCTACCATTTGTGATACCTGAAAGACTAAAGCAAAACAAAGACACCTATAAAAGTCTTTTAGCTTAGCTCTGTAGATTAACTATTCCAGATAACTGTTCTACACCATATATAAATACTTATGGCTAAGTGTCCCATGCTTTGGGAGAGTTTCTTTTAGTGTTAGTATGCATATCTGTTTATTCCTGGGACTCCTTTCTTACTTCACACATGGAAACAATGAACAGAATGTAAAGTATCAGTGAAATGTATTTCACAAAGCTGCTGTCATCTCTCAGATGCCTCATCAGTTAGTATAAGCCTCCTGGCAGGCCAAACAAATTTTGGATATTCCATTCCGTGAGTCTAGAAGGGGATATAAACTCATAACAATAGAGAACATAGCAAGGAATGTCAGAGCTAGAAGACATTAAAAAAAAAAAAAAAAAGTAGTATTTAGTTTAAATTAAGTCTTAAGAAGAAAATTGTGTTTTGTAAGGTATCTTTACATTTTAGTATTTCCAGTCTAGAAATAAAAAAGCAGAAAACAAAGGTGTACCTAATCACGCTGTCCATATATATCACCCACAAACAACCTTTGGTTTTTCTGGCCAGCTTAACAAAAACTAATAAAGTGGTAGATTTTTTTTTATTTAATTGTTTCTAAAGGTTTGTGGAAACCAGTTTCTGGTCATAGGTGCCAGAAATTCATGCTGTATTTGTGTGAAGGGGAACACTTAAGTATCTGTAGGTTAGTTAGAATATAGGCAGTGTTGAATGAACCAGAGCAGTAAGTGCTTATTGCCCATCTGCTACTTCAGGAACTCAGGAGGGAGTTGTGGATAGAGAGGGAGTATTTTGTGGGTAAGCAAAGAAAACAGGAGGTGTTTTGGTCATTGAAGTGAGAAGCATTTGATAATGAGGGGCCAGAAAGCTGGGTAATGCCATTAAACAGTTAGTATGGAACTGAACAGACTAAAACTCTACAACAAAGTAGATTTTAGCAATTCCACTGTTTTTGGAGCAATTTGCTGCTCATGTTCACCCTACTGTGATTTGGACTGCAAATTGGATAAATGTCAACAAAACAAGGAAAATTAATTCTACAGGCAGGAGGTCTACTACACAGAATTGGAGATCTGCTAGCGAAATTAAGATCACTGACTGATAAGAAGGCCTTCCGGATCTCCTTAGAATGCAATTTTAGGACATAAATTCTGAGTTTTACAAAGCAAGCTTACTACCTTTAATACACAGTTTATCCCATGCATAGTCTTACCCTTGCACATTTATAGAAGACATTGGTATTTTTCTGCTTTTCATTACAAAGTTTTATAATTTGTTTTGGTTGGGTTTGATGGGGGTGGGGCGTGTGTGTTGTCTTTGGGTTTTTTTTTTTTTTTTCTGCGTGTTTTTTGCTGTTATTCTGTTTTCTATTTGTATTTAAAAAAAAAACCCAGCAAACAAAACCCCTCACACTACAACCTGGCCTAGGCATTGACAACATAGAGATCCAGACAGTTCTGCATTTCCCCATGTCAGTAAACAAACAAACAAACAAAAGTGCTGGTTGGCCAATTTAGACAATAAAAAGCCCAACACTGAGAACTGAGCAGGGCATAATTTATATGCTGTCATATCGTTCATCACAAGAACATTGACCTTTAAACTGTGGCTAAAGCAATTCCAATTTCATTACTCCCTGGAGGATTCACCTTGGTAACACTCTGCAACCCCTCTGGGCTTTTCTGTGTAGATGTAAGGGGTCTTCCTTTGATCTTTCTCCTCAGTTCTAGAGGAAGGGCAGTAGCCAACTCACACTTTATGACTGACTCATAGCATTAAGCCCAAGATAATTCTAGTGACATATTCACCCCTGCATTATTTGTTTTAATCCCATTTTGCATCTCTACCTCCTCTGATTCACTCCATCTTTGTCTCCCCAAAGGAAATTGAATTGCATTTTACCAGTGAAGAAAATGGGCTTGCTTAGAAATTCTTAGGTTACATTGATGGTAATGAGAACAATGGAATAAGATTCAACATAGATAACCTTCCTTTCTGAAGCTGGTTAGCTACTTCATTTCTCAGTGCAAAGGTGGGGTGGGGGTGGGGGCGGGGGAAGTCACTTCACAAAGGAGATGGGAAAATACAGCTGGCATGAGGGAGCTTCTTCATTTGCAGGCTAAGTCAACTTACCAAAGTCGACATTTCATGTTTAGAAGTAGGCAGCTGTCATCAAGAACTGTTTTGATGGCATCAAACAACCACAAGGACTCCCAGCACTTCCTTGAGGGTGGGTAAGTTGGTCCTATACATAATCTTTCAAAATATTTTCAAGCTGTTCAAGATATTACTAATTATGGGAAATGACAAAACTGTGGCAAGTAACTATTTTAAGACTCCAACATATTATAGAACTGTGTTTTATTAAGTGATTGCATATGACTGAACTTGTTTCTTGATTCATTGCAGTAGAAATCCTGATGATACTAACTCACTTCATAAAGTACTGAATTGGCAGTTTGCAGGTAAGAAACATTATTTACTGCCTTTTGGTCATATACAATACTTTGAGACCATTTCTTCTAGATTCCAACAGTTTTTCCATGTAAATAAAGCCAAACTTACAGGATACATAATGTATGAATTCATTCCAGGACAACAGAGCAACTGTTTTCCTCGAATTTGGGAAATAAAGCATGTGGAGCATGTTCTCAGATGCATAAGTTTGATAGTTCACCCAAGTGTCTGCCCTGACAATTACTATGCATGTTATTCAAATATTTAACACATTCATCTAGTTCAAAGAATAAAGAAATTTAAGGTATCATGAATTGTATTTTTGAATCTTTTTCCTTTAAAATTTCAGACTCCCCTTAACAGTCACTCCCATTTGTCTGTTATATAAGGGTTAAGTTATTTTTCTTCTGCAAGTTGTAGATTTTCAAGATTTATTTTTTTTTTAAAGAAGGTTATCTTTTAAGAAGACATTTTTCTTTAAAGAACATTAGAATGGTCATATTGGTTCAGACTGGACTATTTTCTAGCAGTGACCAGATATGTACACATATGGAAAAATAAGAACATCAATACCTCCTCTCTGATCCAAACGCTATTTATGCACGTCAAAATAGCCAATACTGTTTTCCAAGTTTTTATCTAGTGTCCCCAGAACTGCCTGCACCAATATCTTCCTTAGCAATCAACACAAGCATTTCATAAGCCAATAACAGTGAAGAATGACCATATCTTCTGGATCCATAATAGACATTCCAACCGTACAACCATAGTTCACTACTGTTTGACAGCTATGTCCTAGCAAATACCATATTTATTGAGCAAAATACTGTTTAATCTAAATTACAGAATTTTCTGGAATCCTGTTGGAATAAATCTGTAAAACACTTAAGTGTTACGGTTACAACACTGGACCTCTTTCTGATTTCACACTCATTTACAGCAAAAAGATCCCTTCAGACGTTTCCTTTTTCTGTTCATTACAGATGGAAAAGTTAATTGTCTTTGGGCAGTGCTGCAAGACCGTAAATATTCATATGAATCCTTAATACTGCATATTAATAATGTACCTACAAATGTAGTAAAATGTACCTAACAAATAAAGATTTGGCTCTCAGTTCAGTAGCATTTTGAACAGTAAGATTTAAGCCAAAGAAAAGGTTTAAGGTTCTGACAGCATTGCAAACTTAACACCAACTCTCTTATATTTTGCTACTAGTATTCTCACTCCCTTTGTGGCCATAACATGCATACACTTGTATATGCAAGCATCAGCTCTCAGAAGGAGGAATGAATGTAAGTATTCACAGGACTGTACCCTCTGAAATAAAAAAGGTCTGGCTTGATGTAGTTAGTTTCCTACTCTACTTCAGGAGATGTTAGTGACAAGGATTGTTTGAATTAGATTTTTCTCAAGAGAATGGCATGACAAAGATAAATCAGAGATAAACATCACCCCTACTGATTGAGCGTCATTACAAATGTGCGAATAAAGAATCTGTGCGCTGAGCCTAGAAGAACTATTCTGGATTTATCACTGTATTTGTTCCCCTTCATTAAAACCTTTTATTGGTTAGAAAATTTCAGTTAATTTTAGCATTATTTTAAATTTGGCATCACCCTGATGTTGAAGTTGTAATGAAGGCAGAAGCTGCCACATGTAATCATTCTATCTTACAGTGCAATAAGTGTCTAGTGGCTAGTAAGTACATGACAAACTTGTACTTAATCTACCTTGGATTGATTGGTCCCTTAATAGCTCATGTACATAAACTCTTGGGTTATAAATGCAACATATCACTTTTCTAACAAAAATGTATTCAAATAAAATCAATTACAAATAAAAACTATCTCAAGCACCTACCTCTTATAAAAGGGCAGAGTGTTAAGGATATACCAAATCCTGGAAGGATATTGCTGCTGCTATCAAGTTTGGAAAGTGTAGCAAATTGAGGTGACTCTTCAGAAATCCTCCATTGCTGAAGAGGAAGCAGCAGAAATAAGGATTGCTGGAAAGCAACTCCTTTAGATAGATAAAGGGCATAATTTTTTTTATTTTTTTTTAAATGGATATATGGCAAGTACATCCTGTACTTAATGGTGCTAACGAGAAGATGCAATCCCCCTTAGCTTCCCAGGATATCTCTTTTCTCATAGAGATACCCCTGTGGTCTTAACTGCATTGTCTAAGCATCTCTCATAGCTGTCAAAATATTTAGCCTCTGATCAGCTTGGGAGAGATTTATCATTCCATCTGTTCTGCAGATCAGGGACTAAGACACAAAGACTGCCTTTACTGTAACAGAAAATGCAAACTCCAGAGCAGATTTATGCAACCCAGTCTTCTTGATCTTATGTGCTTTCAAAATACATTACTGTTTGTAGCTTGGCAGAGAACAGTCATAGCAAAAACTGAGCTCAGGATATTTGCTTGCAGACTGACCTTTTTTCATGCCTGCTCTGCAGTCCTGACTTAGTCCATTTGCCCATATAGAGCCAAAACTGTTACGGCAATGAGCGTAGATTTCTAGAAGACTGCTGGATTGAGCATGGAAATGTAGATTGCAGGGAAAACCATGCCTTGAGAGCAGTTAAATACCAATACATTCAGAGATGCTTGAGCTAGGCGAGGAAAATTAGCTCCATACCTAGCATAGACACATTAGCTATGTGCCATGCGCAGTAACTACCTTGCTTAGAGCGAGCTACTGTAGTGCTAGCACAGTGCTGCCCTGTCCAAAGTAACATACATCCTATGCAATTTGCCAAGTCACAAAGAAAGCTACTAGGTTTTGATTTCAGGACCTTAGAAGAATGACAATAAGCTCTTTGTTATGCACATCTTACTGGATTTATATGCTGCATGTAGCATTGTGCTACCCACTCTGATGCTAACTGTTGTTTATAGAATAAAAACATAAAACCCTACTGCTGTAAGGGTTGCTTATCTCTCTCTTTTTTGTCTCAATAGATAAAACTTCACTTGTGAATTTTAGTTTATTTCCAAATGAGTGAAGTGTTACTTGTGCACACCTGAGTTCCCAAGATCAGGTCTGAAGTTTGTCTAAGTTTTATAGTAGTCATGATTTCAGTATAATTAACGTGTCAGAGAGAAGTTCCATTATTTACTGAGACTAAACATGCCAGATGCCTTCACTGAACTCCCATTCATGGAAATATTAAAACCAGTGAAAGGTTAAACAGGATATTAAAACTTTTCCTCTTCTCAAACACACAAGGAGTTCAGCCATTTGATTATAGTAATTAAAGTGACAAAGAACAGCTGAGCTCAACTGAACTAGTCTGGAATATCCCACTAATGAACAGACACAGAAAAAGGAACATCCAGTAGAGACCTAGAAGCAAAGCAATGCTTGCTTTCAGAGACAGCTTTTTGTTTTCCTCAGAGTTTAATGCAGCCCTCCTGGCACCTTGACACTGAAAATACAATCCTAACTAACTTCACATCTGAATCAAAATTACACTAAGTATTTGAAGATTTGCGAACCAACCATAATGTAAGATGCTTCCAAAACACCACAAACAGTTCTCATACTGTATCAGACAGCCATAATCCAGAAGCAGAAACAGTTTTGGTTATATAGCCGCAAACTGTGAAGGTGAACGTCACAAGCAACAAGCAGTTTTGAATTCACTTTGAAGGTATTGTGCTTCATAAATACAACATTCCATGTCCAATTAGACTGAAGTTAAATGCTAAAGTATTTGATCCAGATCTTAAAATTCAGGGCTGTCTTCTTTATAGGTTTGAAAGACAAAATTCCCTTTAGCTTTACCAGAGAGTTCTATCTCAGAGGAGAAAGAGGATATGAATTCACCTTGTAAAATTATCTATTGTACTTCCAAGTGCATAGATGATGTTACACTGTTTTCTCCACTTCCTGAGTGTGAAGTATCAATGACAGGCAGAAAAGAACACAAAAGGGCACAATGAAAACCTGAAGGTGATGCACTGGCAGAAAGTAAAACGACTTTTCCAGCCAACGTCAGTTGCATCCAATTTCAAGTTTTTAGAAAGAAAGAAAGAAAGAAAAAAAAAAAAGGTTTGAAGACACTTCCTTCTTTGTGCCCAAGCATAAATAAATCTTAAAAACGAAAATACTTTTCAAAAGTACTTATAAAAATAAATAAATAAATAAATAAAATTGGCATAGGTCACATCTTGTCCACATTGAAATTGCCAGAAAATTTTCTTCTGACTTAAGTGAATTTAGGAACTAGCTTTTAAAAAAAACAGGGATAGAGAGGAAAAATAATCAGAAGCTAACTCTGTAAAACACAGGACTATGAGATTAAACCTGGCAGCAATCACTCTGAAAGCATCCTGCAGCAATATACGAGAACATGAAGTTCCTGATATGATGAAAAATCCCCAAACTGCAGAAGATGAAAGGGAACAAACTACTAAGGGACTGAGCAGTAACACTTCCACTCTAAATTGAAGCTGCAAGAGCCACTCTACAAGTGACAAAGAATGTTTCTAGCACTTCAGGTCTTCCACTGAAATTAATTATTGTTTTCACATATGTATTACACGACAGTGAGGTCTTTGAAGGACTCAAGCTCATAACCTATGGAAAGAGAAAATACCATCTCATTTAGAAGACTCGTGTCACAATCACCAAATTATAAGTTTCTGATTTATTCTAAGTTCTGCCAACTGGATGGAAAAGCTTTGTAAGGTTTCTGTACTTACTAATGTAGTTCTTGTGCAGCACATGTCATAAAAACAGCAATAAATTTGATTTAGTTGAACCATGAGAAACTTGGACCAAAATTCACTTTCAATTGTATCATTATAGATGTATAATTAAATTACATGAATTACATATTATACAGCATCAGTCTCTTGATTTGTCAAGATTGTCAATGTTTGACTATTTTTAAGGTTAGGTTACAAATTAAAGAAATTTGGTAGATTTGTGCACACAGACATCATCAAACTCATGTAGTCTAAGTTGCACTCTGTGTTGGACAAGAGAACAAGCAAGATTATCACAGCAAAAGCCACAAGCTGTATTGTACCTATTAACATAAAAAGTCACTAAATATTAGCAACATTGTTGTTGTGAAAGGAAAAATTGAACAACTGAATGGCTACATAGATTAGAATGTTACACAACTGGAGCAGAAAACAAATTCAAAACAAACAGGGCAAGTCACCAGAGTTGTAACTCATGTTTGTAGAAGCAGCAAAACCAATTTAATTTACAAGAAACACGCGTAACATTTATCTTAGTGAGTAGGCATCTTTATAAAAACTAACAAAAATATGACTGTATTGCAGGTTGGAAAGTTATGCATTATTCTGAAAACTGCAATAACCACTAGTATCTTTGAACAAAAGAAAAGCTAGTGTCTTCCAGCAAAGTAGTATGTGATGCTGAGCAGAAAAGTGTAGTGAGTTTTGCTCACATGTCTAAAGAGTGGGAGGTACAAGCTGTGGAAGAAACTTAAGTGTTCTGGCTGGATTGACCATGAGGAATTTGTGGCAAAGACATTTTATTAATTATACTAATACTGAACAGGCTTCCAAATAATTTTAGGAATTCCAAATAATTTTAGGAAGGTTCCTGAAAAAGTAGATTCTATGATTAAAAAAACCCTTGAGATTATGCATTTAATGGAAGCAAAAGGCATCACAAAATCCCATTCCATGCTAACAACTCTTAAAACTCGTAGTGTGGCAAATATACTGCTATGACAACAGATATACATGTAACTGACAGATTCTATAACTTCTCCTCCTCCATAATTCTTCTGACTAAAGAGCAGAGAGATTTGTGTGTCATGTTTTAGTTAAACATGTATTAAAGTCCCATTACATGGGAAAAAGCATTCTTTTTGAACACTGATATTTTACCCAAAAGGAAGAATATTCCAAAAGGGAAAAAACAAAACAAAACAAAACAAAACAAAAAAACTAACTTTGATGAGGTAAAAAGTTTGAGAATTTCTAGTTGCCAAAGTTTCTGGTACTGAAATGTTGCAGGTTTTCAACTAAAACAAGAAATGCTTTCAGGAAAAAAAAAAACAAAACAAAACCAAACGTAATTGAAAACTTAATTAATAGGATACCAAACAGACTCCCAAGAGGCTGCATTGAGAAAATACAAGAAAGAAAAGCCAGAAGGATGCTTCCTTTTGCATCCATAGCCCAGCACACTATTTGGCATTCCAGAAGGGATTGTGCAATTCTGCTGCAGCAAAGCAGGCATGGGATAGATTCTTCTCTCCATTGGATTGAGACAAAGCAGAAGTAGCTCTGCTATCAGTGCATTTATGCAAACCCAAACCACTTAAATGTGTTCAATTCAAATGTGTTCAGTTAAATTGCACAAATCAGGCTTTCAGCTGCCACATGTAGTAGCTTGCTTTCCTACAAAGTATAATTAGATAACTACAATTAGTGCATTTGCCATCCTTCACTTACAGTTTTTAAGACAACTGTAAAAGCTCTGAAAGGCAAAGCAGTATTAAGGCAGAATTAAGAAGAGTTCCTTTGCCATGAGTGATAACAGCAGAAAATACATACAGAAAGCCTCAATTTACAGGGAATGGACAAGTGGCCCCAGCCAGCCTGAATTGCTAAAAGGTGTGCTGGGGAAAAAGATGCTAGGCAATTTCAATCCACTGTCTCCAGTTGTGCTGCAGCTTGTTTAGCAGGACAGTTGTTTGGCTGCTTTCAGCGATTTGTGATCTTAATTTGTATTCATTATCAGATCCACCAAAATGTTCATCTTATTGTCTAGCATATGTATTTGCTTATTAACAAGCTGTCTAAATATTTTGTCAACTTGTACTAGAACTGGCACGAGGACAATTTGGCTTTTTGATTTCCTCCTTAGATAGTTTTAAAAGAGAAGAGATATTGAAGGGATCAGTAGACGTTAGCTATTTTTTCCTAGCAGCATTTCTATAGCAAATCACAATTAGTTTATTGTACAATTATGTTTTATTCGTAACAACTACCACAACTGAAACTAGGACTGTGGGAACATGCCATAGCACATAAAACCTTAATACTGCATTACATATTATTGTACAAGGAGTGAACAAACCAAATACAAAGCCAGCAACCTAGCCCAAAGAATAACACACACTAATGTTAATTTAAAGAACTAGGAAAAAAACCCCTCACAATGCATTACACCTACATAATTACATTTGCATAGCAATTCACACACCAAAAGACACATTTACTGTGATTTTTCCAGAGGCCATTGAATTAGCAACCTATAATTCAGTTGTATATGACACAAATGGAAAACAATTGCTCAATTTCATGATCTAAAGTTTGCCCTCCTGCATTTCAGTTATATGGGACTTGAACCCCGAAAACTCATTTGTTTGCATATTTAGATCCCGTGACTGTTGCATGAAATCAATTAAGCCAAAATTATTTACCAAGATATCACTGTCCCCAGTAAAACATGCACTTAGATTTTAAAATAACAAATGCAAAGTTCAAAAGGACTCCTGTGGATATACAAAATAAGTATAAGATTTATGAGAAACTGATGGGAGGAAAAGATGTTTATTTAAGTACCATAGGATGAGATATTACCCTGTCAGCTATGCATATAACACAACTAAATTTAACCAAAAGAATAGCTCAGTGTTTTGTTACTTTATAGAAAGGAGCAGTGTTGCAAATGATTGAAGAAGTATTTTAAACAAGTCAAAAGCAGCAGCTGGAAAGTGACAAAATTAATAGGTAAGAGCACACACTGTTCTTGTGAAGCATTAGTAATCACCACAAATAGCGTACTAGGTTACTACCATAACATAAACAAAGCAAGTTCTACTAGGACACACCTAGAAAGTTCTACTGGGATATATTTTTGCATTTGTCCTTACATTATTACTCTATATCAATGGTTTGTCTCTTATCTTGAGAATAAGAAGCACTAGAAGGCAACATCGGTTGTTTGGTGCCTTTAAGAAATTCTATTAGCTTTAGATACACAACAGTATCTTAGTAGCCAGGAATGCTGGTTAAACTTGTAACTTCCATTATGAAGGAAACCTGAATCAGCAGCATATGCTCTCTCTCTGAGACAGAATAGGACACACACACACAATTTCAAGTCAAAAAAAACTGAGCACAAGAAATACAGTTTCCAAAAAATCCAAATATTTGAAATAGGTTTGTTGGTGTCCCCACCCCCCACAAAAAAACCCAAACCCAACCAAAAAAAAAAAAAAAAAAAGAGACTAGATAGCCAATTGCTCTAACTCCAAGCAACTATGTGTGCTGATGCTAAGTCTGAGAATAGCCTCAGCTGCTCCAGAAAAGATAAAGACATTCTATAAAGTCCTTTTAAAGTTAGAGCAAGTGCTATCAGGCAGCATAAAATTCCAACATACCCACATCAACCCAAAGGTGCCAGGCCTATCAAACTTGTCAGTCCTTGAAATGCATAGCAGGGAACCAGCAGGTCCCATGAGCCTTCACTTAAGAGGAGGTTATTTGCATTTCCATTCCAGCTTTGAAAACAAAATTATGGAATATTTACAGTATTCTGGCTAAAAAGCCACAAATACTGAAAATTTTATGATTTTTAGTAACCTGCAAGGCAGCCAGGCAAATTTCTGACAGATACATGACTGATCATTAGTGGAAGTATGTTGAAATAGGTGGGGGCTTACCTGAAAAATACTAGATTGGTAAAGCAAAGATGTACCTATTTGATTTAAAAATTTCCAAGCTAGCTACTCAGAATATCATAATCACAGTTTTGCTGTATCACTAGTATTTATTTCCAGCTCTTCTACAGAAATAATTTTGCAGTTTCACATCAGCTCTCGCTAAACTAGATTTCCATTGAGCACTCAATTAGCCCAGGTATTTTCCAACTCACACATTATAAATCCAAATGTTACTTACATGCAGAAAGTATTTTCTCCTAGTGTCACAAAGCAGATGACAGCAACTTCTCACAAAAGAAACCAGCAATTCTGCAGAAGCTTAGAGGAGTTTCCTAGTGGTCACCTGAACCTGTTTTCTAATTTTACACATTTAGAATGCTATGCTTTGCTAGATGTTTCCTACCTCCCTCATCAGTGAGTCTTCACTTGCATTCTAGAAAAAACACCTTCCACCTGGAACAGAAATCCTCTGAAATTCCCAGCTGCCTTGCTCTCCATATTCCAGTCCCTCCTAAGGGCTCTCTCATCTTCTACTCTCCTAATCTTATCTCATGAGAGAAGATACAAATACCTGGCATAACATATAAATTCCCTTGCCAATTTAGAAGCAATCATTTTTCAGTTTATCATCCTATACCCAGCAGCCACCTAGTTTTGAGTTTTGTTGTTGTTGTTTGGGGGTGTTTCTTTGGTTTTATTTTCCCACTCTTTAACCAAATTAATAATAATTGAAAACTTGATTTAAAGAGTCATTCTGGAAGACTGTGTACAATAAAGTATTTTAAAGAGTAGAGTTTAGTCTTTCATATTTAGGACTGAAGGGTCAGAAATTCTTAAGGTGAGTCCCTGATATCAAGTATCAATTTGAATCAATTTGTTCAAGTATTACCTTTGCCTGTCTCCTGTATCAAAAGTCCACAATGATGCCCCAGCATTCACACATACTGTCTTCATACAGATTTGTGTCACCACCAATTTTATAAGACAAGACACATTCCAATAAAGTTGGGCTCTTGTCGTCTTTGGGTTTTTTAATCTTTTGAGTTGGTTGCCTGGCTTTCTGGAATAACTGTTTTTGGATACTCACTACAAGAAGAGAAATGCGTGTCAAACTATTCCTTACAAAAACCAACATACTTGCAGAAGGAGTCCATGCTATTGCTCTGTAACTCATGTGGATCTATCTATTATTGTATAAACAGCCTTAAAACACAAGGAAGAAACCTCCCAAATTGTGGCTGAAGTATGTTGGTCACAGTTCACATTTTGGTTGTCAAAAGGAAAAGTATCAGGTGATGACTAGTTATTAAAGCACAAGAAGCAGCATGTTGGGCACAAAGACTTTTCTCAGCTAGTTAAGATGCTGCTGACATTGGTCTTTTATCCCATTGCCTACGGGCTCCCTAATCAGACTCTCTTCTCCATCATTCACAGCACTAACCAGTCACACCAGTAACAGCATGTTTAAGCTACTTTGCTGAGGTTTAATTATGCATTTGATGAAACCTGCACGATACAGTTTCACAGTTATGAAACATTAACTGCTTTCTGTACTATAGAATTTAACACACATTCAAGAATGGAAAAAATAATGCTGTTACTGTCTTCATAATGTCTTTTTTTCTAACTAAAGATTTTATATTATTTTCCACACTATCACTAAGCTAGTGAAACAAATAGTGTCAATTCTTTGCCATGCTTTGTATATACCTTCTTGGGCTGAAATTTGCTAACATAAACTTTGGCCATCTATATAATAGATGGAAGTTTATCTCCTTAAAAACTGAAGTAAGCCTATGCACATACATCACAAAGCCACATGCTAAATAGTGGTTTGCTATGATAAACAAGTGAACATTAAGGACATGATGTAGCTCTATTACTGCTATATGTGTACTATAGCTTGTTTTAATAAGTTAATACTACATAGAAGATACTAAAGGTTACTGTTACTAAGGAGAATAATTAGGAAGATGAGGTTAAATAAATTATAAATAACATTAACATGGTTTGTGAGCAGTTCAATAAGAAATTTATTTCCTCCCCACATACCAAGGTTAAAAGAGTGAAGTATGTCAACATGCATCAAGCAACATTTCTTGGATGGTAACTGAAGGAAAAAGTGACTGAAACCACAGGGCTCACCAAGTCAGCACTCAGGCACTTCATAAATACGAAATTTCCATTGTATTCTTGGGCTGCTTTTATTTTACCTTGTGAACGTCCTTATCTGAAGGCCATTGCATTTCTTTTTCATACATGCGAAAGTAAAATCCTTAATATTTACAGTCCACTCTCAAAGGACCAACACCTAAAATTATGATACTGATGCAAAATGGTAAATTATGTAATTTCATCCAGAGATTAAATACAACTTTAACTTCTTTCCGCCTATACACTTGACATTTTCTAGACTTCCTCCAAAATACATAAGGTAGTGAAGATAAGGAAGAAGAAATATTTGTCTAAAAAATTCTGTATGTTTCTCCTGAAAAAGCATGCATATTACCCAAAGCCCTCCTTACCTCTTAGGCTAAAAAGAGGTTCCATTATTACTAGAACCATACTCCATTTTCACCATCACCTTCTGCCACTCAAAGCAAAAGGACAGAACTATTACTATTTATCACAGCCCCCTAAAATATCCCTCCATGTCTCACAAAGAGAAAAGTATTTTTTTCTCTCCTAAAAGATAAGCAACAGTTATTTTTCTTTATTCCACATGCTGGTCATTCTCTTTATAGTGATTGCAATCTTAGGACACTCTCTTTGAGAGCTGATAAAGAAATGGTAAGAGGTAAAGAATCACTTTATGGAAGAGTATGTGCAAAAGTTTCCATTTTGTCAAATAATAATAAAAAAAATAAAAGAAAGTCCATGGTCTTAAGAGGATAATATATTCTTCAAACAATTTCAGACAGCACCACTCTTGGCAAATATCTAAAAGTATTGCAAGATTTATTATATATATACGCAGTATACACATTTAAGGCTAACTTTTAGGCTCACCTGCTTAAATTTCCTAGATTAATTAGGGACAATCAACACATCCAGGCTCAGCTACAAAGAACAAACATTACGGAACATGTACCAGTATGTAACATGTAAGGTGTTCCCTTAAGACATGCCAAAATCCTTGCCATACTGAAATCAGGTTGAACTTTAGGTATTGACTCCAGCAGGGTCAGGATTTCAGAGCTCTGTTCTCAGCAGCTCAGTCTCTACTCCCTTCTCATTCATGCAGAGGGGATAATGGAAATGATTCACTCCAGCATCATATCAAATTATGGTAATCCCTATATAGTTACTATGAGGAAGAACTTGTGTGTGAAATATTCCCTCTCCCCCCACTTGCCTGTTCAGTGGAAGAAATAAGAAAGTACACACAGACTGAACATTTCTGCTGTTCGTGCAGAATCTGCTGGACTAGTCGTTTTGCAAAAATCTAGACCTTAGTGATTCTTGGGAATAATTTCAAAAAGTAATTAAGACCAATGAATAGAAAGTTACTGTAAAGAGATCGCTATCTTTACTTAAAGGTGAAGAGGGAACATTGTTTTGGATAAATGAAGTATGGATATTATGAAAAAGAAATACTTGTCAGTGCACTGGTACATATGTGCATTTAAATAAGAAGAATATGCATCAGTTGCTCCAAAATAAAGCGAGTTTAATATTCTGAGATTGAAAGGGCAGATTCACATAACACATTTGGAAACAGATGATTGGTACAGTAATGTAGATTACTGTAGTTTCACAATTGAAGAATTATTTTGATGCATTTTTTTGTCTTCCAAGGCATTTATTTCTAAGATAAAGCAGATGAACCAGTGACAGGCATACCTGGGAGGAAGTTTCTGGAATATTTTCCTCCAGGGTTAAGGAACTTATAGATAAGGCTTTCATAGCCAGAAAAAAAAGAGTGTTTCTCAACCATATAAAAAAAGGCTAGAAATTTTAGTTTTACTGGAACACATATGAAAAACTGTATGCTTTGAAAAAAGATGCAATAAAGTAGGCTTAGAATGGGTTGGAAGGAACCAGGACAACATTGCAAGTATATAACTGGATAATAAATGAAAAAAAAAGGGTTAGGTAATCAGACTAAGATTAAATAACCCATTTGGATTAATTCTTTAGTACTTGCTGTAATTTTGCTAAATTTGAAGAACTAGACAAAATATTACTGACTTTTCCAAGTGGGAGGAAAAAAAATCCTACTATTAATTCCAATACTAGGAAAAAAAAAAATCTTGATTCATTAAAAAATAATTAAGAACTTCACTGTTAATCTTGATATGGATTTTTATTTGTAGTTTTTTTCCTGTAAGAGTGAAAACCAAAAATATTTTATTTCCAGAAAATAATTTAAATTTGGAAGGGGTGGAATAATTTTGGAATAAAATCCATTTAAAAGACTTAAAACCTTTGTAAAACTGAATTTCCATTCTCTTCCAAAGTGCATTAGTAATATCTTTGGAGACATGAAAGAACTCCAGCCAGAGGCAAGCCGTGTTGGGACAGAGAGAACAGACATTAAAAAGGAATGCTGCTATCCCACTTCAAATAGAAAATTTTTCACAATGCGAATTTGGTTTTAAGGAGAACAGATACAGACAGATGAGAACTGTGAAAAACTAGACCACCAGTTGAGTAAGGAAATCTTATGGAACAAGCCAGAAGACATGACTCAAGGGAAAAATATACATGTGGAATTTTTCCTTCTCTATTGAAGGATAGAAGCAAACAGTTATGGACACCAGTGGAAGGGAGAACATTGATAAACACTTCATCTCAAAACATTTCCACCTGCCAATAGCAATTTACAAGACACTAAAATGCCAGTTTTGTTTTATGGTAAAATCAAATTAAAAAGCGATGAGCAGAAGCCTTCCTCAGACAGTTCTCTAAACAGTTGTGAAATAAAGTGATATGCCATGGCTATGTTGACCAGAACAATAATCTCTTGATGGTTTTAATCTCAGTTATATTTGAGACATTGTCAAACACTTAGCAAATTAGTGTATTTCTTTCAAACCTAATAATTACTTTCAATGCCTATGAACAGCATAGGCTGCAATTTAATTTTCTCAGAGCATACCAAAGAAGTGCTCTCCTCCTCACCACCCCCCAGTCAGTGAAGTTGTCCACAAAGGAAACAAATAAGAAATATTACTGTCTCAGGATTTCTCTGAATGTTTCGGAGTGAAATCCCTTCCTCTGCAGTAAGGTTAACAGTCTAATCCAAATCTCTTGACTGTAAAGCAGAAACAAGAAATGTGAAATTCTATAGAAATCATTAGCTTAAAATGCTGAGAATATACTACCATCATTAAGCATGAGAAAAGCAGGAAAACCAAGTTCTGAAAAACAATCAGCAGAAAATAATAATAATAAAAAAATTACCATGTGGATATTAAGTCTCCAATAAGATGCTATTCTCATTGCAAAACTATTATTAGCACTTGCTAAATATTCTGAGGAAATAAACAACTTTTAGAGGTCAGCCTGTAAGGAGGAGCTTGTAACATTCCTTAAACCAATAGATCCCTAAGCAATATTCAATTTCCAGAGTATTATGTTAATCTTTTAAACCCTTTTTGATCTCAGCAATTGCTATATGCAGCTGCCTGCAAAACAAGTACTCAGGAAGCTCACATAAGTGTCATAAGTCAAATTAAAACAGTTTTGATAGGACTGTGACAGGACAAGGCCCTAGGGTACCCAAGCTAAATCTGAAGTTAAGTCCAACTTCCAAACAGCTTTGAGTACGGTTTTGAACCAGATGACCTCCAGAGGTCCCTTCCAACCTAAATTATTTTAAGATTCTGCATAAACTCAAAAATTATTCTCATAAATTATTTTTAAAAGTTACATTTCTGTATGATGTCTACAATGTTCAGTATATTTGAAAACCAGTCCACTTATTTAGTTGCCTTAAGATGGTCTCAGAAACCTAGCTACAAGCATAAATTATTTATAAATAGAGATATAACATACTTTCTATTTTGCTTCTGCTAGCCATTTACTAAGAACTGTCTCTTCACCAAAATAAACCAAGGCCTTAGAGTTCTTCCAATATAAATTACATGGCATTATTGGGTCATCTTCATATAAAAGCCTCTAAAAAAAACCTCCAAACCTCTGAAGAAGCGATCACTGGATTTCATAAATCTTCCCTAGCCAACAAGTAGCTAAGTAGAATATGGGCAGCTTGTTTAATGCAGTTAAGTGGATTCAGTTTTCACTGCCATCAAGTGAACATTCAAATTCTGTATTTCATGTTACAGTCCCTCTCACAGCAACCAGTTCAAGAGACTATACAGTTAAAATTAAAATAAAAAGTTTAACTTTAGATACTAACAGACCATATTTTAAAATGTTTATAAATAGGAAGATTACATAGGAATACCAAATTTATTCTTTTAAGACTCCTAATGTGAAAAATATAGAAGACAGACTAATGGTCAGTAGTTACTCAACTGCACAATCTTTCCAGGAGAAAGCTTGCATTTTTCAAGACAATACACCTGAAGCATGAATTCTGCTACCTGATGCAGTCATGAGTTTATCCCATGTCTCTAGGTACAAAAAAAGCACAACTATCTCCAAAATTCAGAAGATTCATCCTCCAATTCCTAGGTTAAATTCTTGTTTTTTCCTTATTTTAGTCCTAAAAGTCTAGTATATAACCTGTCTTCTAGTACCACTGAATCATCATCTTGATCCCAGGTACTGCTCCTTTTATATGCTGGGGGAACAGGCTGACCTTGTGGCATGCTTACAGAAAGCAAGCAATCTTGCTGTGCACGAGCCATGCAAATGACAATTTCTTCAGTCTCCCAGAAAAACACTAACAGTTCCAAAACAGTCACTTCCATGAGACTTCTCTTCAAAAGTACCAAATATAAAAAAACATTTTGAGATTTAATTAAAACTAAGAAATGTCATTCCTGTTCTTTAATATTTAGTAGGTAATATTAAAAATATCCCTTGAAAATTAGAAATAAAATCCTACAAATTTTAAATAGCCTTTCATCTTATAAGAAAGTCCAGCTAAACAGAACAACCTCTATTTTTGTGAAGATGAATACCTGAAGAATCAAGAACAGAACAGTTTAAGTAATTCCAAACTGACAACAGGGTTTAGTTGCAACCGATCACTTTAAGAAGACCCAGTAGATTTGATTATTAGTTGCCCTAGAAAAACAATCTGATTTAGGCATGATTTTTGCGGCCCTTACTCTTTCAGTCATAGCAACAAACACTTGAAAACATAGACAGGAACAAATATAATAAGGCTGGATTAAAACAAACAATCAAACTACACAATTCACCCCATTCTTCTGTTAAACTTAACAGAAATTACCATAGTTTCACACTTCTACAAAGATACACCTTTTACAACAACTGGAAAAGACTGATTCTGCCAAATTGTGCTCCCGCATAGGTAGGTTGGTTTCTAGACAGTCAACTTTACCATATTAAAGCTTCCAGATTACAAGAAAGTGCTGAGAATTTGTAATACAAAAATAAGGTTTTTTTAAAGGAGCTAGATACATAGAAACAAAAAGAAAAACCCTCCCTTTTTGGTTTTAAGTCTTACCCAAGTTATGTACAAACACATAATTATTGATTTTTATTTGATCCAAATAGAAACCAAACATATATAAATTAAACTTAAAATGGAACAACCCTCCCATAAAGACAGAAAGCATTTAGATGCTTAATCATGCCCATAATCAAAAGACAAGAGCAAAACCATCAACCACAATGAATTCAAAACATATTAAAAAAAATTACCATACCTCAATTTCTTTTCCAGGCTTTGGGTGTAGCTTAGTTGGTCCTCACATAAACTCACCCTGAAGCTTAGCTGTAAGAAAAAATACTCGATGGCATGCACCAGGCCATCCCAGGAAAAGCCCTACTCTACCCAGGCTCTTCTGTCAGCAGAACCATTGCACTTTCACAGCACAATTGTCTAATGCTTTTCACTAGCTCTTTCCAGAGTTCTTTTTCAACATATTTTCAAGTTCACTTTGCAGGACACTTTTTTCATTTCCTCCTCTTGTTTTTTCTTTACACATGCATCATATGCCCAGGGGCAGGGTATGAAGACTTAATTGCTGGATTCAGGTGACACTTGAACCAAATCAGAGAGTTGATTGCAGAAATACAGCTGGCCACATTCACAATGGAGTTAAAAAACAGTGGGATCCTCATTTAAAATCACACTGGCAAATAATCTCAACTCTGCCTTAAGTTTAAGATTTCAAAATTTTTAGCATTTGATGAAGAACTTAGATGAAATGATGGCATTCATACTTCTGTTTTCACAAAAATCACCCCAAATCCTTCATATTGTGAAAACAGCTTCCAGTGTGGTGCGGGATCACTACTGTAAGACTGTATTATTAAGAAACTGCTTGCTCTCCCTCTCCTGCCTTGAGAATTAGAAGCAGCCTTGCCATGGCAGGCTCAAGCAAAACCTCTCCCTGCCAGCTTGTTTTTCAGCCACAGGATTGCCAGTTCCTTGCTATTTACAATGTACGTATAATCCTCTTGCCAGGAATGGTTGTCATTATTGGAACAGTATCTCCTGCCTAAGACAGCAGATTGCTGACAGCCAAACAAGCCATGGAATGGACGGTGTCCCACTTCACTTGTAGTGGATTCCTCCAGAACCTGGACGGCACCTTTTGTCACTGAGGAAGGGGTCAGATCATATTGGGCGGCAGTGACTGGGGATGGGAGGGAGGAAGAAAGAGAAGTAGTCTTTTTTTTTTTTTTCTTCATTTTCTTTCAGTAACACAATTTACTCATGTTACCTAAGAAAGCCCCACCCTCCAGGGGTAATTAGTTATGCCCTCAGGCTTTGGATTGCAAAATTCACTTTTGCCTGCACAGATGAAATTGTTTTTCTGCTACTACACTAGAATGTGCACAAACAACAAAGCCACTGTTTGTCCATAATGCTCTTGAAGGATATTTCTAAATCTACTTTGTACATAGGATGTGGATGAAAAAAATGGGAGAGAAAAGAAACTTCGGGAACTAGGTTTTCTGTAAGATCCCTGGGTAAGCTGCACCAGTCTACACCAGTGAAAATTTAAATTTCTTTAAAAGCAAGCCAGGCAATCAAGGAAGATTTATGGTTTTAGCACTGTCTTAGAAGTTTCCATCAACTAGTTTTCTGCTTTGTTGTTTCTCTCTTTGTGAAAAATAACCAAATAAGATCAGGGCACAACACTGACCAGGCTCTTCCACTGATCTCCTCAGGAACATAACCCCCTTCTCCCTGGAAAATGTAGGGAAGGGGGAGAAAGCTGAAAAGGCCCAGCAGGCTAAGACATACTATGCATGCCCCTTTTGCCAAGCAATCAGTGGTCAGGTATAACATGAAATCTGAGCTCGTTAACAGCTCTACCCCACTGAAAACATATTTTCCTCCCTTACTATGCAGACTCTGAAAGGATAAAAAATGACCAGTAGAAGCTTAAATGCATTATTTCATCGAGGGAGGAAAAGGTGATGTGCTTCTGGTGGGACTATGCAGCCCATAAATTTCAGTGTTATCCAAACATTACCAAGTTATTTTACTTTACATTTTATGTTACATTTACATATATGCAAAATGTGTACTCAGTACAGAAGGCTATTTTAATGTAGCTGCAAAATTTGAAAGTGCCAGGCATGAAATTTGTGCTCAAAAGACATATTCATTTCCATGGATCAGATGTGCAACTGGCCCTACTCTTATTAACACTCAGACCTAAAAGCTGTAGAGCTATGCCAGGTTCAAGGCTAGTGACCTTGAAGGGCAATGAATTCTAGCAGTTCTTTCCCCTTGAAATAAATGGGGATGATATCCAGTATCTTTAAAATTTTCTCTAGCAATTGAACCAAATGACAGTACCAAACCAACAAAGGCTCTTAGAGAACATAAATAAAGCAAGTATCAATAAAGACACAGAAAGAGATAGCTACTTGGATGTATGTGGCTATACTAATTGCCTGCACCATGATGGTTTGCATATAGAGTTTTGCAAACCAGCTGGGCATTTTAGCAGTTGGAAAACTAGGCATCAAATTATATACAAAGCTTTTAATATTCAGCTTTCATACAGAATTCAAACACCAAATGCTTAGATCATAGTTTACATCTGTATGTTCTTATTTGTAAATAGCATCCATGCTAACCCAAGGATTAGAATGTGCAAAAAGTATTTAGTCTACAAATATGTTTCATTAAAGGAGTCTCAGATTTTAAATAATGTTTTTTTCCTCTCAAATGGAGAACTGAAGGTGCAGTTCCATGATACTGCTATATCAACTGAACACCTAGTTTCAGCCAAAAGAACTGATCTTCAGCTTCATGCCAGCTGCACTCTAGCCATTTCTCCTCTATAGGGTATGACTCTTAATTATACTATAGCAAGATAGTATAGGGAGCTAAACCAGAAAAATAACCCTGCAAAAACCCTGCTTTCTGTTGAATTCCCTGAACTGGCTAAGAATACAAACACCATCACTTGTACAAGGAAAAGGGCAAGAGCAGAATCAGGATCACTTCAGTGGTTGCTTGTTATTAAAATGGCTTAGCTTTACTGCAACCATTTTTGGGGTAGAATTTCTAATCCAAAACATTTCTTCTCATGCAGGGTGCACAGTCACAAATGAAATTAAATAGAATAGAATGAAATAAAATAAATTTAGATTCATTTGAGGAAATTACGTGAGTGAAAAAATATTTTTAAAAGTGCTATTGAATTTTATTAAGTTACCTTCAGCAGTTAATTAGCATAGCAATTTATGGGAAAAAATATAAGGGCCTTTAATTTGAGCAAACTGGAAACAAGGTACTTTTAATTTCTAATCTTTTCATTCAACTGGTGAACCAGGAAAAAAAAAAAAGTTATTCCCACAGCTTTCATTATGACAAACCAAGACTAGAAACAAGCCAACATACCATGCTGTTCTGATGCCCCATCCATTGTCATATCATTTGTATCTTACATGTAAAAAAGGAATTATTACACCTATTCCACTTTTATCTGGAGATCTCATACTACTCTAACAGAACTATTAAAAACATTATTTCTTCTTTATGCACACAAAGAAAGATGCAGAGGATAGGAATACACAAAGAAGTTTCTGCAGGGCAAGCAAGGGTATAAACTTGAAGAGGTCCAGTTATTCCATGAGAAATAGATACATGCATATCCTTATCTTATAAAGCAATTATTTCAAAAGAGGATAAATTCTTATCTTACCTCAAGAGGTAAATTTGAGGCGGATTATCTTCCTGTCCTGGGGTAAGAATGTTTGTTTGGCAATACTGCTGAGAAGCTGATATATTTCAAGTCCAGTTTGCCCTGAAGTAACTTGTTTATGTGTCCTTAATAAGATTTGCCCAAGGTCAGCAACAAAGCCAAAAAAAATGTTGCATGTGCCCTGTGCCCTGCAGCTAGCTGAATGATTCTTCACTACATTGGGCTAAATATTAGAATTTTAAAAGCATTTTACACACTTCATCAGTGTCACTCGACAATTTATTTTTTAACAGTTTTCCCAGAAAATAACGTAACTTACACTGGTTATTTTCAATTTGCTTTTAAGGAATTTTATAAACTCAGTTCAGGACATTTCAAGAGTCCTCATCATCACACTGGAGATCATTTTGCTATGGCATTATCAAGGGGGTGTTTTTACAGCTTTATTAACAGATGTATCTCTTACTTTATGCACATTAAAGTGTTGAAGAGGCTGTAAAACTTCCATCACTTTAGTCTCAGTCAATATAGTTCATACACATATGACTGAAAATTTTTGTAATATAAATCTTAATGCAATCAGGAATATTTATTTTTAGAAGATGCCTGATTATCCTTAATTGAAATTCCTGATACATAATTTTTAAAATTATATTTTGCATATAAACCTACAAGCTGAAATGCCAAAGATAATTTATGGCACAGACCAGCAGCACAGATGTGTAGTTCACGTAGCATCTGCCTTACTTAACATCTGTTAGGGATAGAAAGTTTTTGCAGGCCTTTGGTTAGGTTGCTGTCAGATGCTTCCCATCTCTATTATTTTCTTGCCAAAAAGATTTTTAAGTAGGATTCTTATAAAAAGGAAATAACATAGAAGATATAAAAACTTCTGCTCTTGAGGTATTTGATCTCTTTTCCAATGGCTTCAACAGTTGGATGGAAAAAAGAACAAGGAAATATGGAAAATGAGGGTGATGAGTATTAAAGTAAACAATTTAGCTTTGCAAGAAGTAGGTTTAAATGAAATTGCTTCATCATCAAGTCTTAAAAAAGACCAAGTGTGTGATTGTCTATACTAGCACTTATCGGCTAAGAATGTACTATAGCCTATTTTGGCCCCAAGTCATGATAAGTTGTCTTAGGTTATGAGAAAAGTGTGAACTTCAATATATTTCACCTCACAAGGCAAAAACTTCTGCTGCAGAATTTTGGCCCTGGCTACCATACTGGAAACAAAACTCAATACTGAAGTCACAGCTACTGGTTTGTTTGGAATCTTTTTTCACAAGCTGTTTAAACCTCCGTATTTTACATCTTACTCCAGAGAGGACTGGAAAAGACCTAGTCATGAAGTTTGTCACCTGCAGCAACCACATCATGTACTAATATTAAAAAAGAGATAAAATTTCTGCTCAATTTTGTATTTAAACTTGATTTTTTCAGTGTCTTTATAACCCCTCTTTTGTATGTGTCCCTTGTATTTCTGCAGACACCATCATGTCCTCTGACAGCTTCAGTTCAGTATACAAGACAAGGACCTTAAAGTCCTCCTGGAAAATGCTCTTCGATTCCCTCCTCATTGCAGTAAAACCACTGTAAAACTTTGCCGGCTACAAATGTCACACAGTCCACATACTCTGCATGCTAAAAACTGTGAACAAATCAACTCTCAAGCAGTAACTATGTTAAATGCTTACAAATTACTTCAGTGCATCCAAAGGGAAATCCAAGCAAATGTGAACTAATCTAGCTTATTCAAGCTGGGGATCTGGACTTTTCCCTTCTAAGGAAAGAAGCTGTGAGCTCAGGTAGCACCATCAGTTCACCCAAACCCACAGCAATAATAGGACAATTTACATTGGATTATCCAAATATTTTCAAATTAATGCATTTGCAAATTACAAAAATAAATCTTGAAGAGTGCATCTTTTAACTTGAATCAGATGTGTGCTAAATGATGAGAAAGAATAAGAAACTCAGTATTCACACCAGCAAGACACATAAAACAGCCTTTTTCAAAACTAAAAAGAGAAGAATGAGAGGATCACATATTTTTAATCCATGATAAACCAAGCGTTTCCTCACATCAGTCAACTAAACATTTCTCTGACACAAAAATCATGATCCAGTTTCCAAATTGCTCATTTCATATATTGGGATAAATTTTAGCATATGTACAGGACATCTAGAGTTCTTTTCTAGAAGATGTTTGGCTACAGTACAGAAGAAATAATTGAAGGTTCTATCAACAAGATTTTTCACTACCATGTTGCACAGCTTTAAAAATGTAATTTCCCTGCTTTTTAATGAAAACTAAAGATACAAAATTTGATATAATTTTAATTCCTAAGTGTGTGTGACTGTCTCTCATTTCTGACTAAACATTGTACTCATTGTCATGAATTCATAGACTGATAAATACTCTTTAGTCACTGGCTCCAGGCAATAACAGGCCTTTAATCCAATACTAGCAGGCCTACAAGAATGACATTCTGCAATTTTTAGATGCATTTTGAGAGGATGATGTAGTCAGATGCAGGCAGATGATGAGAATACACTCAGAAATTCTCTCTTCAGTTACAGATAGAAGAAACTAGTAAGTAGTTCTCAAGAGACTGACCACAGTCCAGGTATGAAACTACGGAGCCACAAAGTTCTAAGCACAGTTTTTACTTCTTCTGTGTTCACGACCACCTCATGCAGTTTCCTCTGCATGACAGATTACAGAAGTCCAACTCACAGCATAAGGCCCCCATATTCCAGGTACTGGGCAAATGTAAATTTAGCCATTAGTCACTCCTAAGTGACAAGCTCCATCCCAAAGAGTATTTTCCCAAGTACATTACAAAAATCATCTGTGTTAGCTTTGAAGATGAAAAGCATTCAACACTTACAAGGAAAGTGATAACAGATAGTACAGACCTAACAGCTGGACTGATCAGCAGCATGCTAATGGCAATATGATATTCCCAGCACCATTAGCGTTTGCTTAAAAATTCCACATCAAAAAGGATAAGAGGACTATCAATTTTTATATTTCCTTCCTTTATAATATGTGGGCAGATATCTTTCTGTATGCTTTCTTGTAAAGGTTTTTCTTGGCCTTTTAGTTTAACTATTTCAGGACATGTCCAAACAGTTCATACAAAGCAATGAATGAGAGTACTAGAATCTTAATTTCCAGTTTGGTGCTAGATATTGCCTGATTGCAGCAAGTAAAAGAGAAAACACTAGATGATAAAACAGGAAAAAATGAACTCTTTTTTTTTTTTTTTTTTAATGCTGTAACTTTTAGATCTTAACCTACCCAAATAAATTGCAAAAAGTTCAGTGAGATGAAGCACCTGTTTGAAACATCTACTTCAGCAAAGGTGCTTTTCTAGGGGAAAAAAAAATACTAAAAAAATTAAATCAGATATCCGAGCTAAGGGAAATGGATCGCTTTCACATGCCTTGTCTGAAGGTGTTTTTTTTTCTGCCAGTAAAGATGCTATTTTAAGGTTATAATTGGAGCTGGCTCAAAAGAAGCTGTGAAAAGAAATGTGCTGGTAATTTGACCAAATGAACTACAGTTTTTATGAAAGCCAGCCAGTTTGAGTAACATAATTTACAAGCACTATAAAGCCAGTATCATTTAGTTCTTAATTTTAAATCCTTTATGTTTCTCAATGTAGTTGTTCCCTTGACATAACACCCATTCAATGTAACATTACAACAGGAAGCACAGAAGAGTGGCTTTTTCTGACTTGTCGAGCCAGTTTTGCAGTCGAAGCTTTTCTCCAATGCTGC
Organism: Aramus guarauna; assembly: GCA_013400195.1. Classification (NCBI taxonomy): domain Eukaryota; kingdom Metazoa; phylum Chordata; class Aves; order Gruiformes; family Aramidae; genus Aramus; species Aramus guarauna. Next base: position 3,470,035 of record VXBL01006671.1, on the reverse strand, counting down.
TTTTTGGCTACTAATGTTATGCAGTCATCATGAAAGCAGCATTTTGTAGTTTCTAAAGGGTATGCTATACAGGCAGTTAAGCTGACTCCCTCATTCCCACAGTGATTATTTCTCCTCCTCTAGGGCTTCTAATACATAATTTTATTATCAGAATTAATCAAGAAGTATGACTCATACTTAGTGGGAAGTAAGGTAACTCAGTTCAACACAACACTATGACCTAAAGATGCATGAGTCTTAAATTGATCCCACAATATTATGAAACTTTAACTGGTCCATGTAGACTGTTCTCTCTCCTATCACTTTGAAAAATACAGTTTTATTCCAAGAGCCACAAAACAACAAATGGTTCCACACCTGCTTACTTTGAGTGACAGTATAGCAATGGGTGCTTTGGCTAATCTTATTAAACTTATGTAAATCATAAAGTGATGTGAAATGGAAGGAAAGAAATTGAGAAAATATAACCTTCTGATTTTGTTACTGAATTCTATATGTTCAAGCTACAGGCCTACTAAATTATCTAATTCTTCCTTTGCTGAGTATTGTTTATAGCATTTTATCTTGCAGTTCCATTTTAACTCTCTGTAGTGATTAATGCTAGTTACTTTACTTGCTGTTATACAGCATGACACATTTCAATGCCAAGATATTGCTTCCTGAGATTGGGTTAAACCAGTGGCTTTGGGAAATATCAGGTGTGTTGAACATGGCCAGCTGGTGTTGAAGTAGCACAAGCTGAGTTGTTTGACTACCAGAGTCCCAAAGACAGGAGATGCCATTATTCTGTTCAGCATCGTGTCCCATGTGTATCACTTTTCTCCTTCAAAGACTGGAAAGTGGCATGTCGGGGCTAGCCTTCGACCTGCTCTGTGCAATAGGAGAAAAGGTATCTTATCTCAACAGATGATCATCTGATAATTTTGCTGTTTGTAGGTACAAAGTACATTTATTGAATGTTAAGCTAAAAGCCAACACTCTTATTCCATTAGGTGTACGAGACATTTAACTGCCCTAACATTTCTCAAGCAGCAACGGCATGGATGTGGAAGCCTTTATGATTATAGTCCATATAGTTTCAAACCCCAGTTCTTATCTCACTTGGGAGGCAGAGTTTTCCAGTTTTCAACTGAGCTATAGGAAGGCCACGTATGTTGTGATCCTGACCAGAAGACAATTGTGCATCGAGGAGCTAGAGATCCACCTAACAGTTGGTCTCAGTAGGACTGTGCCTGTGCCTGTGCTGTGCTATGCTGCATATGCAGTGTGGCTTTCAGGGGTGTGTTGTGCGGCACAAATTCCCTGGCTGCAGGATGAACTTGGCCAGCTAATGGTAACAGCAGAGCCTGCAGGGAGCAGCCACTTAGCACTGGTGGTTACACCACCTGCATGGCCTTCCCTTTATCTAAAAGTGCAGCAAGAAGTTCTCATGCAAACACCTTTTCGGTTTGACAGTAGAAATGATGAGTAAAGTTGTTTTCTTGTCAGAAAATTCTGTAACAGCTTGAATAACCAAAATGGGAGAACTTCTGTGGGTGGGTTCTGCACAGCATGCAGGTGCTACACCATTCGGGATTCCTAGCATCTAAAGGGACATAAGACTATCTGTACTTACTCTTTCCTTATAATAGTACCTCCAGTAAATATAATTTTAAGTGATACTTTACAGCAACTGAGCACCTTTTTTACTGAGATCATAATGGACCAGCACCTCCTGGGTCAAAACACATGTATCTATAGATTACACCTTGCTTAGAGGTCTGTGCAAAAGTATGCACATATTTATGAATTACATTGACAAACTCATTTTCTCTTTTTTTTTTTTCTTTGTGTGTGTGTGTGTGATAAAAGAAAGCTAGTAAGATTAGAAATTTTCAGATAGCTGTAACATATTCCATTGATCAGACAACACCATACTGTCGCTGTGTACTGAGCATTGTTCTCCTTCTCAGAAAAACATAATCACTGCTGCAACAGAACATTCTGGGAAGACTGGACTTATTTTCAATGTGAATTCAGACCACAAAAGTTAACTGAGTATTGAAGAGATTAGCCATACATCTTACCCCAGTTTAAAACCCCAGTGCCCTAAAGGGAAATATATAAACATATTTTTCAAGTATAATTAAGGTTTTGGCTCCAAGTGCTTGGCAGAAGAAGAGTAAACACTTTATAACTTGCCTTTGTGTGTATTATGCTATGAGAAGGAGTTCACATATTAACTAATGAGGTCTATAGGAGTAATTTTTCTAGTCCAAAAGTTTGGCATGCTGATACTTTCCTAATCCTGATGCTTGACCTCAAAGCATGTATTACATGCTGTGTCATTATGCATTAACACTTAACAGTGTTATATTCTTCTTCCTGCCAGTTAACTTGAAATATCTGCTCCTCTTTTCCCAGTGGCAAAACTTTCTCTCACTGGCAGAAGGAGAACAGATTCACAAGGTCCTAAAGTCATTGTCTGTCATCTCACTGTATACAGTCTAACTGCCTGTGCTCTTCCTCAGATGTGACTGCATTGCAGTAAGTGGGATATTTCTATTAGTGCATAGAGAGCTAACATTCACTGAACTCAGTGGAAACTTGCAGTCACTTACATGATGTCTTTCCAGGCAGAGATATCAGTGATATCTCTGGAAATCCCTGTCTATCTAGATCACTCTGGATAGATTCAAGACCTGGGGCAGCCTAAATTAGCAGTGCTGTTCATTTCTCAGAACTTCTCCTATAGTTCTCTGAAGGCATCCTGAAATTATCTCCTTTCTCTCCTTGTCTGCTCATATCTCTTTTGAGGGACTTCAGACTCTGGCCCAGAGGCAACCCTGTCCAGCTGTCCCCAACAAATAGGCACAACACATTTTCTGATGTCTTATGTCCCACACTGATGAAAGGCGGTCTGTATTTATACATGTCCTTTATGGAGGAATGGCTAGTTCTTCAGTGGAAGAGGTGTCTCTTTGGTGGAAGAAGGTGGCGCTGCAGGGTTTGCAGTTAGGTAAATTGACGGCTTTTCCTCATCTAGTCACTCTTCTTTGTGGTTTACACAGGCAAGGAAGATGCCAGGAGAATGAAATGTTTTTCAGAGAATAGATTCATATGCTTGTTTATGGAGGAGACGGGAATGCTAACAGTACACAAGTTTAAAGGGGTGCCAGCTACAGACAAAAGCTTTCCAAATTCTATCAAAAATGCTGCTCTGAATAGGCTGTGGGAAAGAAGGCTTTGTGAGAGGGACACAAGAGTCAGAGAAAGGAAGGACTGCAGATTACACTCAGGAATCTGTTTTATTATGACTCCTGGGAACAATGTATAATATAGTGAATTTTAAGAGAGAAAAAAAATCACTTTTGTGGTAACTGATTTTAAAACAAGATTTCAAGCACTTTGAGCAGAGCAGAGGTTTTTGCAGAATGCCTACAGCTACTCAATTATGCATATGGATGCTTATCTCTGATAGAAAAAAATTGGTAACATTTATTTCTAGGCCTTGAAGCAAAATCAGGGCATATGGCACATGACATTCCTGTAAGAATTTTTGTCGGCAATTCCTAGAAAAAGTCCAGATCAAAGATTTCCTAGAAATCCTAGGAAAATTCCTAGGATTCTAAACCTAGCGTTCTAAACCTAGGAAGGGAAATTACTAGAACAGCACAGGAAGTACCTCAGGTTCTAGATTCAGGAATCCCCATAAAAAGTGAGAAAATTCCAAGTAATGTTGTACTTCCAGTAAACCCTAGAAAAGGTCTCAGTCCAAGAATTCCTAGAAAGGTTATGCTTTCAAGAATTCCTACAAAGGCCAGAGAAACTCCTAGAAAAGATCTAGATCAATTAATTGCAAGAAAGTCCTAAGAAATTCTTTGAAATTTTCTTAATTCAGTAAATCACAGCATAGGTCTCAATCTAGGTATTCCCAGGAAGGTTCTTGATCCAGGATGTCCTAGAAAGGCCAGGAAAACTCCTAGAAAGCCACAAATATTCCTAAAAAGTTTATAGACCTGATAATTAAAAACTGTTTCTTTCCTGGCCCTGTGAGTGATGGAGAAACACCTACAAAATCCATTAGACATCATTTGGATAGCTACTTCCTTAGGAAATTAAGGCTAGATTTTAATTTCTTTTTAAACTTTTCTATATGAATGAATTTTGGCATATTTGCCTGCACACCTTAAATCATAAAAAGCTCCATTAATTTAATCTATGTATTTTAAGAGTCATAAAGATTCATTAATTATAAATTCTGAAACAGATCACAATTTCAGTATTTTCAGCTACTTCTGAACATAAAAATCATTCAATCAAAAAGCAATAATGTGAAGTGTATAGGCACTGAGTTTTTCCTACTGAAGCTAAGCCAGAAGAAGACAATGAAGAATTAAATACAAAGTGTGGTTAATTTACATGCAAATCAATGCAAACATACAAATCAGTCACCTAAGTATACCCTCTAATCACTAAGGAGTATATAAAAGCTCCTTTCTGAAGTAGTGACCTCAAATCTTTGCAGATTTATTAACTTCTATAAGAGGTTATGGTGATGGACTTTAATAAACTGTTCACACTTCTTCAGCCATTTAGACTGTAACCTGAACTTATTCTAAGTTGCTTAAACAAATTGTTTTAGTAATTTTTACATATCATCACTTGAATTAAAGCCAGTAATGCTTTCCATAGGGCCAAGTGACTTCCCAGCTAAGCATTCTGGTACTGTAAAAGTAAATACAAATGTAGTCTCTCTTCTGGAGTTTATTCATAACTGGTGAAGAACAACTATGGAAAAAGAACAAACAAAAATACAGGGACACCTGTGATTTTTTTTTTTTTTTAAATAGTTTGGTTCAATTTTCATAGAAGCAATGTGGGCTTTGTCAGCAAGTACTTCAAACCAAACCTGCTAGTTAAGTTTTCAAGTTTAACACTGACATAAACAGGCTGGCAAACAAAGTTGGGGATCTGCAACTCAAGGTAGGGTAGTTTTTTGGCTTATTTTTTTAGTTTGGTCTATTTAGGTTATGTGATAAATACCCTTGTCATGGGTAGGGTTTTCCACATCACCATGTATTCCATTTACACAGCTGGCCCTAATGTTTAATCTCTTCAGAATCCAGTTTAGTCCCCTACAGCTGTTCTGACTCAATAATGCTGACAAGAAATAGTAAAATTTCACTACAGTGTAATAAGTGGCTCTGCTTCTCAGCACCAATTTATTAAGTAAGGAAACACCATTCTGCAACAATCCCTTTGCTGACCACAGCTGCACTAATCACTTGCTGTAAATAGAACTGCAGACCTCATGATGAAAACTTTGGACTTCTGGGCTGCTCCTTATTTTCTGAGAATCTGCTTTCTTCCACAATCACTGCCAAGTTTTAAGCTACAGCCTTTCCACCTTCTTCTCATACAATAAGCTGAAAGATACCAATGACTTCAATGAGAAAGTCCTCCCAAAAGCACAGAAGACATTTAAAAGGACAATGCATACCAAGGTCTCTGACAGCTGATTTCAGAAAGAGTATGAAAAGAGAGAAAAAAAACCCCACACCAAACAAACCACCTCAAGGCACAGGTACTTAAAAAGAAAGAATAATGCTTTTTTTTTTTTTTTTTTTTTTTGTGTCTTTCTGGGGGAATATGGGAGATGGGCCATATGAGATCTACAAAAATAGTGTGTTGGTCAGATAAGGAAACATCAATACTAGGAACAAGAAGAAAGGAGCAGATTCATTCATGCAGCATTTTCCCTTTAAATCACCACTTCTAAGAGTTCGCTTACGTATTTTACATAGATGGGTTCCGTTCATGGTTTGCTGAATCATAATGATTAGAGGTAAAAGTTCTTCTAAGAACTAAGCTAAAACAGGACTAGAGTCACCAAAGGTTATCTATACATAACACATCAAAGCATCATGATTCAGTCTTATGGTAAAAAAAGCCCATACATTAATAACTGTAGTGGACTTTTCCTGGCTATATTACAGATCTCTGTGAAAAACTACTGAGCAAGAATTAAATGTTGATGTAAGAAGTCCTCACCAAGAGTAATAATTGTACAAAACAAAATGTCAGAGGTCTTAAAATCTGGCATAATATACTCTATTTTGTGCAAGACGCAAGATGATTCTTAAGAAATGTAGTAAAAAAAGCCTTTCATATTTAACTTCACGTTGTAGTTCTCTATTTGGCTACCACGCCCTACTTTGGAAAAGCTACAATCACATAGTGCTCTCTAGTGGCTGTCACTCATAAAACCCCTGTAGGCTGCAATGGCAGCTGCCCCTGTAGTCAGGCACGACTCACTGAAAGAACTGCGCTTCTGACAGAGGATCAAACCTAGTACACAGATAGCCGTCTGTTTGCAACAGCTTGTAGAAATGGGCTTCAAACACCTTTAGTTACAATTAATCAGAGCTGAAATTTTGAATGAGAATCAGAAAGTGAAAAATTTTCTGTTTAAATGAGAATAAGTTTGGCATTTTAGTATGTCTCCAGACTCACTAACCTTACATCTTTAACAACTCACTGAGGACTAGATAGTCACTTAAGGCACAGACTCAGGCAACACATGACGCAAATAAAAAGGTAACAGTTATATTCCTTCTCTTCCCTTGCTGAGTGTGACCTTATTCCTGCATGTTTAATAAATTGTTGTGAAGCTGTTTCAACAATTTACCTTGTCCAGATACATGAGATCTATTAAGAAAACTATTATAAGAAATTACCAAGTCTTGGGAGAGAGAAGGCATTTGTGTTTGCTTCAGCCTTCTGCACTGACCCACGCCTTGTTCTTTCTTAAGGACTGAATTCCGTAACACGAGTGCAAATATTGATGTGTCTGGAATTATGCAGAAAAATTTAACACATTTGATGATTCTTTAGTATATGAGGTGTCTCACAGTTGATATCAAAACGGGACCTTTTGACTCTCTAACAAGCTCCAGCCGTGCCAGATTTCTTCCTCATCTTACAAATGACCATGTGAGGGGAAAACCATTCCCTTCTGCTCCATCTAGACTTTCCAGCTGGGATGACCACGTTGCAAAATAGGTACCTATTTTGGGTTATTAAAACTGTAGTATCTTACTGTGCAATGTTTACACCAAGTCAAGGACTTTTCAGCTTCTCATCCTGCCCTGCCAGTGAGGAGTCAGGGGGCACCCAAGAAGCTGGGAGGGAACACGGCCAGGACAGCTGACCCAAACTGGCCAAGGGATATTCCATACCATATGACATCATGCTCAGTATATAACTGCGGTGAAGCTGGCTGAGGGTTCGGGAACTAGCTGGGATTCAGTGGTCTGTGGGTGGTGAGCAATTATTCTGTGCATAATAATAATAATAATAATAATAATAATAATAATTCCTTTTCTGTCAGATTAATCTGCCTTTAAAGCCCACAAGTTTTAACTTTTTTTTTTCCTGATCCCTTCCCCCATCCTACTGGGGGAAAGGAGTGAGCAAATGGCTGTGTTCTTATTTTAGCTGCCAGCCAGGTTAAACCACAATGATTTCTTGAGTGTAAAAAGTACAACAGGTCATAATATCATAAGTGAAAGGCAAATTCTGGGAGCATCCAAGTCAACCATTCTTTTCCTTATTGTTGAAATATGAAGCATCCCAGACAACTAACCCACATTCCATTTCAGTGCCAAGTCAGAGTGGGTGTTCAGGGAAATGTACTCCAAAAAACTACCCTGAAATATTTTTAGAGAAGTGCAACACTAAAACATAAAACCACAGGACTTCTGCTGCTACCAGTGTTGAACTTAACCTTGTGACCAAGATGAAAATAAAATCAAGGACCACTCCAGTGTGATTTCTTTCTAATATACAGAAATTTATTTTCTTAACCTTTCAGAAAGCTTTTATCTATAGCTTTTTTAAACTATGCTTTATTTCTACATTTTTACCACACTGTAATGTTTGCAATATAATTTAAAAATGTGAAAAATCCAATATGAACAGATATTAGATATTAGTCTTTAGAATCCTAGATAAAGTAAAAATTTGGTTAAGTATCCCAGTACTTCTCAACCTCCATCATCACAATAATATAACCCCATAATAGTTTGGAAAATTCTTGGACACTAATGCAATGGAGAGTTGCTTCTGTCATAGACGACTTTCTCACAACCTCTGACAGGAGACTATTATCCTCTGCCCATAGTAACTGACACATTTCTGTAACCATTGGCCTGTAACACTGCTGTTGTAAAATGTCTTACTAAGGTTAAATTACACTTTGATATTTGTTACTTCAGATCCATAGATCAAGGCTAGATGGCAAAATTATCCTTTAAAATAATTGCATAATTCCTATGACTCCTAGGCATATCAATAATTTCCTCTATACAATAATGTATTCTCTCAGCTCCATCAGATATTTATTCAGCCAAATAAAGCAAAAATTGCTGAGCATAAAACCACTACCAAGTGTTTGCAGTATCATCCATTAGCTTCATGATTTCCTTGACAGCACAAAGAATTGCAGACTGCCAATTATAATTAGAGCTCCCTATGGTCTCAAGCAGAGCTCCTCCTTACACTGGATAGGAAAATGGAGGTTAAAAACCAAGAGTAATATAAAATGGACCCAAACCTGGTCCTGGTAACACTGTTTTACAGAACTGGAAATATCTCTGTAAATAATATTTATATGACATTTGCACTGGGCAGAACACACAAGCTGTGACATCCTTACGTTCTCAGCTAGTCTTCTATGCAGGAAATCCAGTATGAGGCCCACATGAAAATTTAAGAAGTACATACTGTATCATTCAGACGCACATATGGAACATCTTTACAAATGGAGAAGAAGATTCATTTTGATAGCTTCGGTTCATAATGCATTAATAAACAGAATTTTTGTAACAGCCACAAAGCCAAAGAAGAAATAAGATAAAATGTTAAAATAATTCCTGATTTCTGAATTATTTTTGAAGTAGTAAACCTACCGGCATCTCCCCCAATTGAACTAACTGGAATTATTTCTACTTTATTCTTTCAGGGCCAGGGGGGACCACCAGCAAAACCCCCTCTGTTTGCTAGTTCACTAAGCAAGGGTATAATTACCTAGTTATAAATACTACAGGTAATACAATCTCTTAGCTGTATGGACAGGTACCTCTAATACACTTGCCTACAAATGACTAGCAAGATTTCTAAGAAGTCATTCATGTACATGATTATTTGCATATTTAGCAAAAACTTGTGTTTCATATCTCTATATTTCAAATTGGGTTAGAATAAAACATTTTTTGACTACATGTTAATAATAAAAAATCTAGTTCTGCAACTGGACCTTAAAACTTGAAGGACATGGCCTTGCAGAAGTAATTTGTAGGACAGAAGCCTAAAATATCTATATGGATCACAGACAATATTAAATTGATCTTGGGAATTCTTTTCCAATGCAATGTTTTTATATCTAGCTCTAGAAATATACATTTGTATAACAATGATGAATGGCCTCAAGTTGTGCTGGGGAGGTTTACATTGGATGTTAGGAAAAATTTCTTCATCAGAAAGGTTGTAAAGTACTGGAACAGACTGTCCAGGGAAGTGGCTGAGTCACCATCCCTGGAGGTTTTTCAAAGGCATGTAGATGTGGTGCTTAGGGACATGGTTTAGTGGTGGACTTGCCAGTGTTAGTTTAACAGTTGTACTCAATGATCTTAGAGGTCTTTTCCAACCTAAATGATTATATGAATGAGAGGCACATATTAGGAACAACCTCTACGTGAAAACAATAAGACTCTTTCTAATGACTTCAAAGAGGTTTGTATCTAGCTCTAAAGCCCATTCCATATTCCAGCTTGCCCAGGTCTCTGTTTTTAATACCTTTCCTAGTGTTGTTTCCAGTATAAATAGGCATGCTTTTCCATTTATCTAACACTCATGTACACATGCACAGTATCAATGCACATGGTAGACAACCCAAGTGACTAAAATGTTCCAATGTTTACAAACACATGACTGTTAGACAAGCATCTGATAGTATGTGGATTTTCATTGTTGCTCTGGCTTCGCATTAGATTATACCAATAGCTTTGAAACACTGGGAGCAGCTGGAGCTGTTGGCCTTGCAATGTGCAAGTTCAGAGCCACATCCAATGTCCCTCAAATACATTGGTAATACTTCCTTAAATCCACTCCTCACCATAGTATTTCAGAGTGTTTCCTGAATTCATTAGTGAATGATGAGACTGCTTTGTTAGAGCGTCACTTTTGGTGTAATTACACGATAAGAGGACTTTGCCAACAAAATCCCCGTAAATCATTCTTGCACAACACACCTTGCTGAGCTCATAATTTGCAACCCTGTCAGTTGTGCTGATGCAACTCTTCGTTTTGACCATACAGAAAATCTGATCACTGACATAAGCCGGGTTGGAAGCACTAAAGAAAGGCGATTTGAGTTTTAACCTTCAGCCTTTCATTGATTCAGTTTATACCAGTCCCACAACCATATTAACACAGCTGATGGAGATAGCAAACTGCAGTGTGCAGAACAAGCAGGTCAAAGTAAAACTCCTGAAACCAAATTACTGTTGAAGTCACCATGTTATGTAACTGTACTTTCAGACTCTTGTGTTTTAACAGATGTGGTAATCCTAGTCAAGAAAGACTCCTGCCTTTTAAATACTAATTAACTCATACATACTCATAAATTCTGGTTAAGAATTTGGCTCTTCCATAAGTTTATCAGAAATAGTGTTTGTAAAAGCCTACTTGCACTTTTATTCCAATGTGGCACTTGGCCTAGAAGGGGGCTTTGTAACAACCATCTGAATTTTGACCTCACGGGCAGAGTATGACAGGCAAGATCTGCATTTTACTTGGATAAAGATGTTAAAGAATTTATTTCTAAAATGCATGAGATCAAAGCTGCATAGTCTGAAAGCATTCACCTGACTACAGTTTACTGCTGTTTGGAAGCCAGGCTGGCAAAGTGTATTTTATAATAGAACTGCGGTACTGAAATTTCCATGATTAAATTGTTCTGATTTTGCTTATGATAGCGTCAGTTTCCAGCTTTGAAGACATGGAAAACAAGATCTGTCTAATTCTGTCTTGGGCTAACTTCTCAGGTTAAAAGTTTACTATTAGAACTGATCCTAGAAAAACAACTACTATCTATGTCCATCAAACAAATTGTCTTTAAATTGCTAAGAACCTGCCCTTCCAAAATTTGCAGCAAGATGGCATCTGTGTCATTAAGAATACTAACTGAAATACAGCAGATAAGCAGATAGTTTTAAGATTGCTTGCTGTCATGGCAACATACACAACTGTCAAAAATCTAACACTTAAAGTTAAAAAGAAAAAAAATCAGCTCAGTTTCTACTGAAGAATAATTTCTCGAAAAGACTTATTGCATCTGCAAAAGAGCAGAAACACAACCACCACTTCAATAATCTTATTGCATATTGATATTTTGCCTAATTGAGGATGCAAAACACCACATAAGTCCTTACTTCATCACTTGGACAGCAGTAACTTTACTATGTAGGAATGGTATTCAGACCTGGTTTTCCTTAAAATTAAACTAAAAATTCCTGCAATTTATTTGTAGTTGTTCTGCTTCCCTTCCTAAGTCTTGCTTCAGGAATTGGTGAGCAAGAAATGGAATGGATGGAACCATCCCAAGGTTTACTCTATCCCAGATACATATAAAACTAGGTAACTGAATCTTCTGTTACACTATGTGGCACCTGATTATGAGAATTGGAACTGGTGGCTATGACTTCTGGGGAGTCATGCAATACATAACTTCAATCTCAAAACAGATATTGTGCTGCTGACTTGGACCTTGGTTACTATGAGTTCTAATCAATTCGATCTTTCATTCTCTTATCTTCAGCTGCTGATCAACTCTAGACTTCCGATAGTCCCTCCCATTAGAAGACAAGCCCAAGTTAGCTTCCAATTATATGAGGTTGTGTCTCCTGAGAGATGCTCATAAATCCTGATTATTATGGTCTTCACTAGATTTCAGGTCCCCAGGAACTGTAAACTGAGATCTACTGAAAGAAGCTCTGTCACTAGTTTCATGTATCCCTGGCCCTAAAAGTATTTTAACTCTCCAGCTGCCCAATTTCTTGTGTATCATGGTCAGTATGTAAAACACCAGCCAAACTCCTGTGTTACACAAGAAATGAAACTGATATACAAATGACATCAAAATGCCATTGAAATAAATGTTTAAACTTATACTATCATGAGCAGAATCAGAATTTTATCCTGCAACTCTATGTCAAAGATTCCACAGCTCTCATCCAATTAGGATAGAACAATTTTCTCTTTCTGCTTCTGCTGACAACTGATTGATCTTTGCTATTTGAATTAATTTGAGAAAATTATACATCAAAGTTATTCCAGATTTGGTAACACCAAGATGAGATATGAATCAGAATGCACTGTCTGAATACAATATATAATAAAAAGAAAGGACATGTCCGATAAGGGTACAAGTTATCTAGTATATGATCCTTGAAAAATGACCTGTGCTGCTTCTAAAATGCAAACACTTCTAACAGAAAAGCATAAGTAAAGAAAGGCTTTTCTTTTTCATATATACTTTATTTCCTAATGTAATTTAAGTGCTCAAAATAGTTATTAATAAAGTCTACTTATTTTCTAAGCAATTTACCATTTGCAAGGAGAAAGCAAACATCATTACAGAAATTACAATGTATGTCTTCCTTGCACTGTGCTCCTGTATTACCCTCTGAAACATGAAACCCAAGATCAAATGATGTAAGATATATGGAAAGCATAGGAGCTGCAGCAACATGCTGATATAAAAAAATAAAAAAAATCACATAATGTACTAAATGTAGAGGTGTTATGGTGGTTACTACTACTTGAAATACATGTGTACAAATATTATTTACTCAGCTGTTCATTGTTCCATACATCCTAAGGAATCTCTCTGTTACATACTCTGTCTTTTCTCCATTATGGAAAAAAAGGACTAGATCACAACTATGGATAAACCTTGGTGATATAAGCGTTAATTTCTAGCACCCTACGTAAACACAGTTTCATGCTTTCTCCAATGCAGCTTAGAAGGAAGCCGTCCATGCCACAATTTCTTCCCAAGCACGTGCCCTCCCGTTCTTGGGCCAAACTGATCACAGTTAGTTAAATCAGACTTTCATAAGCAAGTGGCAAGCAGTCATTTTTTTCATAATCCAAAAATCAATTAGTAGCAGATGCTAAGTTTTAGCCAGTTGTGAACTTCCCCCACTTAGCATACCAAGTCAAATAGCTTCCATCATCTTTTCTCTTCTTCAATACATCATGTGATTTTGAAACATAAATAATGAAAAGAAGATAATATATGTAAGAAAAGCTGACAGACATAACTGATCAGTGAAAAAGGTTATGTTAGTGAAGAGCTCAGGCATGGCATGCAAGATGACAACTAGCAAAGGAAAAAAAAGCTTCTGAACATACTGCAACCCAGCAGAATGAGGAAAGGAGTTAAACAGAACAGCCAGATAGCAGCAAATCTGCCACAGCACTTATTAATGCATTTAACAGTTTCAGGATCGCAGCCCTAGAAGCATGAAATGGAGAGCAGTGGTTTCCTAATGAAGTCTCAATTAGATGCAAATCCTTCCTCCCATATTTCTTTGCTGGACACAGTGGGGAAGGTGACTAGCAGGCTGTCCACAACGCCTTCCTGTCACCCATTCCACTCATACTGCCAAGCCTGGTCTTAAGAGTACTTGGGCAAGGTAAGACTGTTACAAACCCTTCACTAGCGTGTCTTGGCTATTTTTAGTGTGAAGAACAGTCCCAGATTTTTACAAAATTCGATTAAGACAGAAATTAAATCTTGGCCTGTGGATTGTTAGCAAGCAAAGTGCTAAACTTCAAATGAAATACTGTTTCCAGCTGCTCAGAAATCATTGGGAAAGCAGCCTTCCCTCCTCCCCTTATTAAACGAGGGAAGAAAGTCTTTAAACAGTTGATATGATCAAACTATTAACCAACAATATTTATATAGTGTTATATGGGCCTAAAATGTTTTCATAAAATGAAAACTCCTGATTCTGTGGAGCTAAAGTTAAACTCCAGGGTCAAGTACCTGCCAAGCTGAGACAAATCCTGGTTAAAGGTATCAGAGTTTAAACACGGGGCAGGACTGGGATTCTTGCATAGAGGCTTTCCTCAGCCTCCACCCAACGGGATGCTTGTGGCAAACCTCACGGAATGCATCTGGGTCCTTGAGCAGTTCGTGTTAAACCCCGGTAAAGCTTAAAGGGAAAGCAGGGAAGATACCTCATCCACAGGTGCGTACCTCGAAGGAGTTCCCTCCAACGCCAAACGTCCCGAGCACGACCAAGGTGCGAGGTACCGCGACTCTGAGGAGAGGGAGAGACTGCGCCTCGCGCCCAACGGTCGTTACGAGCCGTGGCGCCACCTGCCGCTCGCGCCTGATGCCGCGGTACAGGCGGGCTCCGCTGCGGGGGATCGGGCTCGTGCCTCAGGCGAAAAGCGGTTCAACGGGGAAACTGCGGGTGTACGGCGGAGAACCCCGCTGGGAGAGCGACCCTGAGGGTAAAATGAAGTCAGCAGAAAATGTCCCTCTCAGGTGAGCCAAGACCTCATCTGTGACACCACTTCTACGGCTAGAGATCAGGCCAGACTGCACCAATTAATACCTGATCACGCCTGATATGCAGTTTTTCACACCCTTAAATATGTCAAAGGACAATTTAATGATTCAAAATGAAACTTCCTAACTCAAATGGCAAACTTTTTCTGGGATCTTACACTGCATTTTTTATATTTACAACAAGCACCAATTTCTTTAAGCTATTTCTAAAACCTCTACCACTTATGCTACAAAAGTAACAAGAAATATTTCACTGGGTTTTCCTGTATTAATTAGTAGAGCTTGCCGGGTCTCAACTACACTGGACATGGCTTTCAGACCTCCCACATCTGCAGTTTTTCATAGCTGTGGATATCTGAAACCATGGAGTACTTTGAGGATAAAAGTGAGAATAAGGAACTTCTAGCCATATGCCTTCTTAAGAACACTGGGCCTGTGAAAAAGAGAAAGATCCGTATGCAAGAACATTCATTCCCCAAAAGGCAATGCAGAAGATTTGGACCTGCTATGGAAGTTGTATATACGCTCCTTTGCCTCAGACATATTGAGGTCTAAAAGGAACAAAAGAGGAAAAATCAGATTCATCCCTTCAGAATTCAAACTGGCACAACCAATACTTACACAGCACATCACCTCTAGCCTCGCTGCCTTTACAGCGCTGCAGGAGTCCTCCACTGTCCTCCACACACAGCTGCCTTTTTCTTGCTCCTTATACACAATTATTACGTACAGTAATCACATCCCTGTAACTCTCTGTTGGCCTTAGCATGTCACAGACATGACTTTCCTCCCCATAAACTGACTTGTCGCTGTTACTATTATAAGTTGTGTAATTTGGAATAACTGACCTAAGAGTAGATGTTCACCTTCTCATTGTCATTGCACTGCTACCTAGAAGGACTTAGGTGAGTAGAGCTGTTTGTCAAGAAGGCAGGAGGCAGAGATGACTGCCTTTCTTACATTTGTGCCTGCCTTTTCCTTTCCTGTTCCTTCACTTATAAACTGACAGAGCAAGCACGAGAGCCGTGAGAAAGCAAACATGAAAATAATACGGGTGATTCCTAGAATAGCTCTTAAGTATCAGAGATGTTATATGTGAACATGTGCATGAAGCCACCGACAAACGAGTACGTAATGCTTATTCATTTTTAATTTGCCTTCCATAGTAGCAACTATATCATCATGCTTTGGAGAAGGCATCTTTCAAGTCTTTCTAATTCCAAAGTTGTGACTGCTGGATGATACTTATATGTCTTCTCAGTGACACGCATTTATCTTCTTGACAAATAAAGGCTAAAAATAGACCCTATATCCTCTTTACCACGAAAGCATCTGAGGGGAACCCACCCCCTACCCCAAACACAAAGTAAATAGAGACAAGAGCCTTTTGAGCCTTGGAACACCCATCTTTATTGTTACTGTAAGCATACAGAACTACAACAAGCTGGCATAAAAAAAGAAAATCTAGGTTAAGACTCACAAGCAACAGAACAAATGCTTTCTGTTGCTGCATCTAAGAAAACTTCTCTGAGCAAGGCAATTTGTCCCTTGGCCATCAAATCAATTTTAACATGAAAGCTGATATTGTCAATCTGAATGTATCCTGAACTCATTTTTTTTTCTAAATAACAGTGCAGAAAGATCAGAGTTATGCTCAGAGATCACATGTAGACTTCAGATTAATGAAAATGAAGTTGTTTAATATTCTGCTGATTCGAGAAAAACAGCACTGACATGACTCACCTCTTTCCTTTCTCCTCAGAGAATTATTCCTTTCTAACACAAGTTAGGCTTTCTCTTTATATAACTAGATCATGAAACAGCAGTTCAGCTGCCCATCAAACAGAAAGCAAATTAATCAAGTCATTCATACTGTTTCTTTTTATCAAGGGAAGGCATACCAAATGGACATGCATTGGCTTGGTTGTGGAATATGCATCAGGCTAAATAAATTTTATTTTCTCTTTTGTGTTCCTTGTGTGGATATTTCATTTTAAGAAGTATTTTTCTGCAATTGAATGGGATCCCATTGCAGAAATATCTGCCACTAAGCTAGAAAAACCTCATCATAAATATCAAAGGCTAGAAATCCTCTGAAAGAGAAATAAACGTATCAGATCATTGTACTTTCTGGGAAAGTGTTGCAAACTTGTTTACCACAAGAGTGCTATAGTGAGAAAATAAACCAAATAAAAGGAAAATCATGTTTCTACTAATAGTCGTTCTGATCCTGCAAATACTTTTGTTTGTGACATTTATAGAATTATATGAAGTAGTAAAAGGAAACTTAAGAACAATTTTTCAAGTGCTTAGTACCCAGAGCTAGAACCAGGCTTTCATTCCAATTTCAGAGGGATTTACAGTCAATATACTTACAATATATTGGTTGGTGAATGCCTCCATCAACTTCTATTTACTTCTGCGAAAATGCTCTGTTTCTTTTGGCACTGCTCTTTCAACATGAAGAAAAGACTTTGCCTCACATTTATTTTTCCTGTCAAAAGCTTTGCCCCTAGAAGGAATGCAGAGCCTGCTTTAAATTAAGGAAACGGAAAGTGCAAATAGATGTATCATCATTATATATGAAAGTTGAAAGTAAAAGACATGCAGATAATCATACTTTTTACATGAGAGATATTATTTAGCAACATAGGTTTAAATAATTTAACACAATTGTTTGTTTTCTTGTACCCCCAGACCTGATGATGGTTCACTGAGGAATAGCGAGGTGGCCCAGGGGCAGCTCCGTCAGCTGGCGTGCACAGCACCTAGGATTTATTCCCAGACTGAGTCTCTTGATGCTTGGTTTGGCAGGAATGAGAGAAAATGAAATATTTTAACTAAGTTAAAACAGCAAGGCAGATTCCAGCCTTGTTTGACTGATTTCTATCAGACAATATTTTGGGATCCAAAGGAACCCTACGAAACATCCTCTACAGAGACAACCCATATGCGAGTTGGTTAAAAATACTCCAGTCTCATCTTATGTGCCTGTATAGGTATTAAAGCTGTCTTGGAGAGATTCTTTCTTGGGTTGAAAATATTTTAATATATTTGATCTTGTACAAATGCTTCAATCTGATCTGGAACTTTTCAACTATATATTTTATACAAGAAATCAGTACCATTCTTCATTGTAGAAGGCAAGTATATCATTAGTACAAAGAGACTTCCACAGAATTCACTAGAAACCATCAGCATTTTCCATCATGACCTAAAAGCTATACAGAGAAAACACATTTAAAACTTACTACTTCCTCTCTTTTTAGGACTAAAAATAGAATTGGCTTATTTCACTATAAAGGGGAGATTTCTTACTTGAAAACTGGGCCCAGTGCCTATGTCAGACTGTGCTATCTGTTTGCACAGGAAAAAAAGAGATAAATCTATCATAAGTAACTTTTACAGTTCATGACTCCCTTTCAGAGTTGAGTCATAGCAACTTAAAAACTTGGCTTGAGGGGGAAAGGAGTACAAAATACATCCTGATCTCTTTAAAGTATCCCTTAGCGTTTTGGATTTATTTGTTTGTTTTCTTGGGAATGCTTCATAGCATGATAAAAATGGTTCATTTAGCTGTCTTTTTGGAATTGTGATGAGCTGTTTGACTGGCAAGGCTTGGAAGAAATTACAAAAATTGACATTGAAAAATGTGTCAAGATGGCAATGTTAAGCTCTCAAAAAAACCCAACCCCAAGTCACAGAATGCCCTTCCCACCTTGATTTATTCCATTGCATGATGATACAGCTTAGATTACGCTACTACATGCTACTTTTTCCTTAGGATCCACCTTATACACCACAAGAAGGGATAGTACTAATTGAATGAGAAACTCTTTGCTCTTTTGCTTTAAACTCATTTCTGTTCTCGTGACAATATTCAAACTCACTGTTCAATGCAGCACCTTACCCCAGCCATGGGCAGACATGACCAGAGCAGCCACACTCAGGCCTTGTTCAAATGGAGTCTTTGAAGAATTTTCTTATCAAGTCCAACATTAAACAGAGGCCCACAGACTTTGTTTTTTCAGAAGGTCTCCGAATTGAGCAAACAAACCTCAGGGAGTACACAGCCCAAAGGTGACTCCCAAACAAGGTGTGTGCAGGTGGTTCACTCTGAAAGTCCTGCTTCAAGAGAGAAGCAAATACGCTTCTCTGTGTGATAGATGTGATGAATGTTGGGTTAAACCCCCCAAAAATACAACAAAGGCACAACCCCACAGAACTGCTTCTTTTACTCCCGCTTTCAGAAATAGCTAAAACACGTTTGCTTTATGTAAGCTACACAAGATGTTTGCCATATATTTCTGTAAAAACAAATACGCACATGAACAAATGACCACATTAATGAAAAAAATTCTGGCACAAAGTTTCATCCCTAAAATTTGGCAAACATTTATGTCTTTTGGTAGGAGCTCGTATAACCACTGCTCCCGAGTCAGCCTAAGAAATCTGCTTGTAGGTACATGTAGTCCTTAATGCTAGTTCCTTAATACAAAGGCAACAGCAACGTTCAAAGCACGCCCCTCAACACTACCTCCTAGAATAAACAAGAACCCACATGATCCTAACACGCACCAACGGAGCATTCTGCAGGACTTTACCGGGAGAGCAATTAAAAACCATCCCCCGTGATTACAGGTCAAAACTCCAAGAAGATACTACCCGGTGCACTGGGGATACTGGGGGGCTGCTGGCGCCCACCGCAAATGGGGAAACAACCCCCCAGGGCACCCTCCTTCGGCCCGGGGTGGAGACACGTGATGGGCACCGAGCCCCGCGGGCGGCTGCCCCCGTGCCAGAGGGTCCCTCCGCTCCCGCCACTGGGCGAAGCGCCCCGAGGGACGGGACGGGCGGAGGGGAACCGGCGGGGTCCTCACCCGCATCGCGGGGGCGGGGTAGCCCCCTCCCCACGCCCCCAGTCACGTGCTCCCGGTGAGGGCGGAACCCCAAAGCCACGCGCACCTGCGGCGGCCCCCGCCTTTGTGCAGTGCAGGTGC
>VXBL01006671.1:3415722-3450390 GCA_013400195.1 Aramus guarauna | reverse complement strand
CCGCCGCAGCCTGCCGACGGCGCCGGGGAAGATGCTGCCGCGGCTGGTCCTGCCCGGCTGACGCCCCGCCGCCGCACCCCCGTCCCCATTGTCCCCCGGCCGCCTCCGGCTCCATGAGCGCCTCCTCCTCCCCCCGCCTCTGAGCTTCCCGCCCTCCACCTCATGGCTGCATCGGAAGAAGGGACCGGCTGCTTTCTCCCGCGAGGCAGGTCGCAGAGTGACCCCAGCATCCTCACCGACCCCGCGGGCCCCGGCGCCGGGGAGCACCCAGGTAACGGCCCCGCTCTCCCCGGCGGCGCTCAGGCAGGCAGAGGTGGGGGGTGGGGGGGGGGCCGGGCACGGGCGCGCCGGGATCATCCGCCAATTTGTAGCACGCCTGTCCGCCACGGCCGGGCAGGGAATTGGGAACATATTTTCTGCAGTAAGTGCTGAAATGATGCAGCGGCTTAGCTCCAAATAGGATTACAGCGGGGCTCTGCCCGCGGCTTTGCCATCGCGGCGTTGGTCCGCAAAGTGAGCGGGCGGGGGGCGCGGCTGGCGCTGGGCAGCCGGCGGGGTCCCCGGGGCCCCCCCGGGCGGGCGATGGGCTCTCCCCTCCCCGGGCGCAGCGCTCCGGCGGGGCAGCGGTTAACGCGGCAACTGAGGTGCCCAGAGAGCTAATTTATTACTTTCGTGGGGCGGGATAAATAAGGTCTAATAAAGCAGGCTGTTTGCATGGGATCACCATGGAGACAAGGGGAAGCAGAGTCATAATTAAACGCTTTCTCCCCACAAGAAGGTAATTTTCACTTCATAGGGAGAAGCGTAATCTTCTTATGAAGTGTAGGCACAGAGGGTGGTGCTGGGGGACACAGCCGAATGGCTAGTATATAAATAGAATATTGTGATTAGATTTTTTTTTCTTTAACAATGGCTAATGGTGTTTTCAGCTTAACTTCACTTTGAGGAATAATTCTAAATGTCTGTTGCTGGTGACTCAGTAATTTCAGATTGTCAGAATCTAAGCAATGATGACCTCTTTAGAAAAAAAAAAAAGAAATAACTACATCACTTTGATGTGATGTGACTGCAAGGAAAGCACAACAACAAGCTGGAAGCTAAGAGTCAGTTTACTCTCAGTTTATCTGAATAGATGGTCATACAAGAACTGGAAGGTTTCTTTATGAGAAAAGGAGTAATCAAACCAGCGTAAGACAATGAACGGGGTGTTGATCATCACTGCCCGTTAGGCTGAATTCTAAACTTAGAAATGGGTTTGGGTTTTGGGCCAGGCACTATCAGCCAGGAAGAGACAGTCCCTGAATGCAATTTTGGATTGAACTTTAGTTCCGGTCTTTTTCAGATTACTGAGTAAAGACAGTATTCCAGGCTCTTTTCAGACACCTGCTATACTGCTTCCTTCTGAGGCAATGAGGATATTAATATTTGTAACTATTTTAAGTTCTTCTATTTATTGGTCTTACCAAGCAATTCTGAGCACCTTGGTCTGGAGTGAAATGCAAATTAAATTAAGGCAAACAGTAGATGATTTATCTCTGATACCCAACTGTTCCGATACCGTAAGTGAAGGGAACAAAGGACTCTTCTAACATGAACTGCTCGACTCACTCCCAAAGGGGCAATCTTCACTGAGAGAGGAATGTATGTTTCTGCCATTTGATTTCTGGAAGCAGAAGTGACTAATGAAAGGAAGGCATATGCAATCTCAGTTTTAATTCCTCTATATTATTTTCCGCTAATCGATTCTTTTGACCTTTGTGAAATATACAACAAAGAAAGTACACAACATGTCTGACATAGAGACAAAGATATAAATGTTATAATGCTTTTTTGTAAGGAGAAAGAACTATCAATACTAAGGAGCATTTTTTTCCCCTAATACAGACTTCATCAGATAAGACAGTGTCCCATTGCATGGCAGAAGCTATACTAATACGCAAGAAAAGATGTCTTTTATGGTATTGTGTTATGCATACAATATGTGGAGAGGAAACAAAAGGTGATAAATACATATGTTTTTTGTCCAGGTAGGTATAAATAGTTACTAGTAGAGACAGCACATGTGGTAAGCTTTTCAGGTTTTAAATTTGTTTATCAAATAGTATTGAACATCTGTATGCTTCAAAATGATCATAAAATAAACATAAATTACTTAATTTAAATAATATATTGCCCTACACTTACTATGAGAAATTTCAAACAATTGGCTACTCAAAAAACAGAAATACAATTTATACTATTGTAAGAATTATGTATGCTGGGTGATATAATTGTAATTTATCTTATTATTCTGGAAAATAATTTTATCATTATCATTATAATACCAAGATAACCACCTACGGACTGTAAGTCAAAAGACAGTCTTAGGAATGCTAAATGATAGATACAAAGTTTGTGTTCACATCCCAACCCTGCTCACAGACAAACCATGTAGAGAAGTCATTTTGAACATGTAGGATTCTTCGTTAATTTAAAAACTAAATTAATTTTCATTAAGTCATGCATTTAAATTATACATACAAACAAGCCAATAACAAAACATGGATATAACTGGAGGATCACTACAAAAACATTCCTACTTTTATGGCATTTGAATGATACTACATTCCTACTGGAGATGCACTCTTGTTTTGCAACATTTTCTTGAATGCATGATATAGTCAAGGATTATTCTGCACCAATTCATTTGGCTGTGTCTACTGCAGGAATGTATATTGAGGTAGAAAATGTGGTAATAGATGAAGCCAACCTATATTCTAAAGATTTTTCTAGTTTTCATGTGGGTTTGTTTAAAGACATAATTTATATTCCTTTTCTTGACCTATACAATTACAGTGTGTTATTTTTAGGCCAGCTTTACACACGAAATTTCAGTGACAGCTGAGAATGTAGAGGTAGCAGTGTATAGCTTTTCATGAATTTACCTAAGAAAATTCTCTGATGTAATGCTTCATTTTCCTTTCTCTTGTGAAATGCTAGCTTAATAGTAGTATTGACTGTACACAGCATGTGCTGCACAAATTCAGAATCTTTTATCATTGGACCATATAATCTCTTTTTAGAGGATACTGAGCAATGTAAACATCAGATTCAAGGAACTTGGGATGAACAGACTGCAGATGGCAAGTGTTAGTTCATTTCCTATTGCTTTCATTCACATTTTTTTTGATGAGCTATTGCTTGAGGTCAAATCTAAAAGGGTTTCCCACGTGAGAACAAAGCTGAAGTTTGTTTTTTGGTGGTTTTTTTTCAGGTTTGTTTGTTTGTGTTTTTGTTTTGTTTAATTTTTCAAGAGGACTCCCTCTTCTTCCAGCAAGAGCACAGAATAACTAACTGGCTGGTTCAAATAGCCTTAGATGTTGATTTTTGAGAAGTTCTGGACACTTACAATCCTGATGGATGCCACCAGAAGCTTCAATTACTCCAAGCCTTGAACAATCAGGGCTTCACGACAAAGCTTCTTATCTAATGCGGTTTTCTTTACAAAGCATTCACTGTAGAAATGAAAAGCTATTTTATAACCTTGATTTGCTAGAACAGGTGTAATCTTTTGACTACAGTGAATTTTATCACATGTAAAAAGCTTAAAAAATTAACACGTCACTGTGATCTTATTAAATGTTCCTGCATTAAGTAAGATAAATAAGATAAACAAGGTGTTCAGTAAACTCAACTAGAGTTGAGTACAAATTCACTGATTTAGAACCTTCACATGCAACTTTAATTAAACAGCAACTCCTCACAGTGACCAATTAAGATGTCACAGTCATGGTCTAAGAAGAAAATACAGGCTTCAGTTATCTGTGCAGGCTCTATGGACAAACAGATAATTTCCTCCAGCATTTAAATGGTGCATATAGTTCCTATTGGTAGTGTAGAGAAAACTGGAAACAGTATAAGAAAGGTAAGAGGGAATAAATGTTTCCTTGTTTTAACTGAATCAGTTATTTTCTCCTTTAAGACAAAATAAGGCATTTAAGCCTGTGATTTCACTGAACTATTTTAGGTCCACTGAGCAATATTTAATGAGAATTATGGAATTACGAACACTGGACATCATATTTCAATCTTTATTTAACCATGCTGTCACAGTGAGTGAGCAAGCATTAAAAAGGAATATGTCCTGAATTTGAGAAACATACATCAAATACTTATTTCTTGCATAACTACACACTGTCTTTAGACCGTGTGGTTGTTAAGAAAGTTAATTTCATTTTTCTTATTGTGCCACAACGTAATGCCAGATTCACAGGAGAAGAATCAATTAACACAACTTTCATCTGGAGATCCTCTTAGGAAAGAGTTCTAAAACCAATAGCATCCTTCCCTGCTGCCATTAAGATGACTGTTCAAAGTCCCATTGTTTTCACTGAGATTGGGAGAAGGCCAGAATATCCAATTGTATCAGATTTTGTGTATAAACTCACAACTGAATTGATTGTAGAACTAGGGTTAGCTCTGAGCTGAAAAACTGCTCTTGAAAATATCACATCCTGCCATAACATCAAGGGGAATTTTTTGAGGCAGTTAAGGAAGTTTAAAAATTATAAAATTCTAGTGAAATTCTAATTTAAAAAACTAAAAGGTGATGGAAGATGATTTAGATGGCAAAAGACAGCACTCACTTAAGAAAACATAATGCAAAGAGGGATTTCATTAGTTCCAGAGGTCATCAGTTTTTCCTTTTCTCTTTCCCCTCCTCCATCTTTCCAGGTAAGGATCAAGAGAGAAAGGAGAGCCTAAAGAGGGCAGGGATATGAGATTCAGAACAGATTTCAATATTACCATCTATCTGAGAGACAGTTGCAGGAAGCCAAAATATTGCTCTCATTATATCCTTCCAGCAGTCACAGGGCTTAGAAAAGATTGTCAATCTCATTTGATTTGTAGTCATAAGAGATAGGGCTCCACAGACTGAAGAGGAGCACACCATGTCAACACTCAGTATTACTTGAGGAGATACAGACAGCCATGACAATGTGTGAAAATGTCACACCACCCCCCCACCCCCCCTCAGCTTTGGGGTAATCCATTTTAATTTGCATAAGCATACATTGGTGCCATCATGTTTTGCTCTCTATGCTGCTACTTGTCCTCTCTGGCACCATGCAATTAAAGAATTTTTTTCAGGATTGGCACTACTGAGTTTTTCAGTAGATCTTGCCAATGGTCCACCATGTCTTCCTTCTCTCCCGGTGTAGGATGTGTACCAAGGCAAGGAGCTGTTGTGGTGCAAGCAGTAGTGTTAGATGTTGTTAACAGCTACATTAGCATAATTTTTTAGCATTCTCATTGGAGAAGACTGATGAAGAGGGCTTCTCAGCCTCTACACTCTTTGCTGAGATGTGCTTCAAGATCTGAAAAGTTAAAGCTACTTCAGAATAGTTGTTCCAGAGATGTACAACTATGTTGCAGCCAGACACTAATTCCCTTTTAATTTCTATTGATACCATGTGTAATTAGTAGTTTTGTGCACTGAATTAACTCAGGGTAACAACAACTGCATAAAACTTAAAGCTCCTTCATTTTTTCTAGTTTTTGTAATTCAAAAGTTTTGTAGCGGGAAACATCCTCTTAAGTATTCTTCTAGGATGCTAAGAAGAGAATTGAAGTGTTGTGTTCCTTTTACTTTTACATTGCTGGTCTGATCTAACCGGACCCCAAGTCCCTGTGATGCAGAGGAACTTCACTGGAAGCACAGAACTCCCTTTTTTCCCTCTGTCTCGTGGTAGACAATCTCTTCCTACCCCAGCAGCCTTCCTCCCTGATGCATCTCATATGCATGGCAGCTCTCCTCCAGCATTTTCCAGGAGGGGACAGTAATCTCTCCATTTCTGGAGAGGAAAATGGGCACAGCGCACTTGGGCAAGCTGCATAGGTGGGACTTACTAGATGTAGATTCTGTTGCTCTGATAGTGTGATTTTGCTACTGCACATATTTAGATTTGTGGCAATGGTGTGGTATCATGTTGCTCAACAAGATGCATGCTTAACAAAACTGCTATATGCTGGTTGCCTGGCTTTTTTACTTACTGAAGCTCTACTTTGTTTTTGGGGATTCAAGAGAGAGCTTGGTGAAGTTGCGCTTTAATGCTACTTTTGCAGCAGTTAAGAGATCAGTTAATAAGTATGCTATTCATGTTGAGGGCTGTTTTAAGGTTTTTCCAAGGTTTGACTGTTTCCAGTGTTTGAAGACTTGTATTTAGCCAAATATTAGAGTTCTGTAAATGAAATAGATACTCATAATGGGGAAAAAGAAGTGGTTTAGAGTTCTCTCTTCTAAATGCCAAATTGGCAGGTAGTTTAAATGTTGCTGAAAAGATACTTAAACTATTTAAACCTCTTTGTCCAAGAAGTGGAAATACTGATTATACCCCATTGTAACCTAGTCTGGATTAATGAGAGTGAGGTCATCATATCAGAAATACCTAGTGTTGGCTTATGAACTTTTTTTTGCATCTGTGCATCCTTGGGCAGGAACTGAGGGTCCTATTTTCCTCTAGCTTTACAATCATTGTCTTCTGAGCAGAAAGACTGAGCAGAATCTCACTCTGAAATGCAGAAGTCTCAGGGACCATCACAGTGCAAATGTGCACTCTGTTCCCACGTTACAGAGACCCTGTGCACTGCTAGTCTGATATTCCAGATGCTTGTTGGTTCTCCTGTTCTCAGCGCTACTAGCAAAACCCTTGGGACATGTAAAGCATTGGGTCTAAATTTGAATATCAGAGTTAGAGTATGGAGTCTATCACATGTCAGTGAAAAGCTTTTTCACTAGTTATTTGATCTAGCAGTTTCTATCATCCCTTGTTGAATCAATTAATTTATTAGTTCTGGAATGTCTTAAATATTATATCTCCCCTAGTTCCTGGGAATCCTTTCTCATGCACCAGAAGGAATCTAGTTATGTGCACACAAGTTCTTTCTTCACACTTATGTTTGGTTCTAGCAACTATACTCTGGCATTAAAAGCAGCAGGGATGACATTGCACACTGTGCAAACAATGCAGGATTGATTTATTTTTTTTTTAATTATCTTTATCTTGATATCTAAATAATGCATTTGCATCTTATTGAAGAAATTTTTAGGTCTTAAGTATACAACTATCAAAGCAAGCTGTATGAGTGAAAAAGGGCTCTTTCAGAGTTGCAGTATCTCACATCACGCAGAGAAGTATTACAGGTCTCTTGTATACTCTCTACAAAGGGCATTTCTGTTTCCCTCCTTAACTCTTCAGGTGTTTTCATGCATCATAAAAGAACTATCACAGATTACAAAAAAAGATTCAGGCTCAGAGTCTCCAAACACAGATGTCTAGTCTGAGAAATACCTATGGACTATATTGGAAATAATGCATGATTGTGCCAGTTGCTCTGTAGTATATAAAGAGAAACTGTTCCCACTTTAAGTAGTGTGCAATCTAATTTGAAAAAAGACAGAAAAAAACCCAAGTGTTTCTTATATTTTACATATGGGGAATTGAGCTGTAATTAATTGCTTTCTCTGAGTTACTGTAGGAAGCCAGTGGCACCACTCAAAGTTGACTCTGGATTTTGTAAGGCTGTCTCCTGTATCTTAACCACAGAAATCATACACAGCAGTACTACTCTTGGGATAAAAGCTGCCTGTGTATCTAGGTGTTTCAGAGTCTACTAGTCAACTCATGGAAAAAATTGGAAGGGAGAAGAAAACAGATTTTGCATAGAAAAGGAAATCTGTTCTCATTGTAAGATTAGAGAACTTTGTGGGGTTTTTTTGTTTGTTTTGTTTTGTTTTGTTTTAAAATGTAGCTGCAGTTTCTTGTTCTATGGCTTCCAGTGTTTCATGCTAGTAATAATGGGGAAAACAGTTTAGGCAAGTACATCTTGGAGATTTGGTGAATTAAGGAAATAAAAAAAGATCTGAAACTCTGCTCTTTGCATAATGTTACACTGGGACAGTTTATTTAAAATCACAGGCAAGTCTGTTCTCTCACTTGGAGATTTAGGACAAGAATTTTTATTTGTTAAACATCTTCAGATATTCAGTCTTTGTGCTGAATATTGTTTCACCTAAAGGAAAAAAAGGGAAACCGTGGGCTTTTTGATGAAAGACGGATAAAGAGTTCTAATTACCTTTTAGTACTTCTTCCTCTTTGCAATTAATTTACCTTCTAATGACCTTTTTTGATATGAAGTAGAGGTAGTTGGGAACTTGACAGAGAAAAGTTAAATCAGACAATAAGTATTTCTCCACACCTTCCTGCCCAGCTTCACGGAAACACCAGTTTCAGTAAGGACAGAATTAAAAAAAAGAGAGAGATCAGTAAACAGGCATCCCTCTCCTAAGTTAGGCAGAATGGGCACTTGAACAGAATGGAAATGGTTCAGTCAATCGACTAGGCTATGGAGTACTGAAACCCTGTCTTATCTTTCTCTCTTTAATGTTACAGGCTTTATTTTAAAACAAAAGTAAACTCCAAACTTGATTGCATACATTAAGTACAAGTACTCAGACTTAATTTGCACACATGATAATTGTGCACACAATTAGTTGCTTCTCTGTGCAAATAAGATAAATTTTTATGTCTGTCAAATAATAATAATAAAAAAATCACACGTTAGCTATGAATGAAGATGTTTTAAGATTACTCAGTCAATTAATGTTTGCACCACACTTTGAAAATGTAGTGAGTTACATGATGCTTGCAGTCATGTTCATCTGGAAACTTAACTGTTTATTTTAGTGAGTAGCTAAGTAATAGTATTAATCTTTCAAAATCTTTACTTTTGGAACCTGTTTCAAGACTGCCCAATTTGTGCCATAATGAATGGGCTACATCATTTATTTATTTATAACATTATGGCACTTCTAAACCAAATTTGTGGCTTTGTATTTTTAAAATTTAATATGTAGAATTAATTATGCTGGCTTCTCTAAGCAGGTCAGATCTATAAATACCAAAGAGTAAGTAAAGCTACATACGATACCTTCATTTTGCTTCTAAATGTAGCTAGAGTTTGTATGCTAATACAATGGATTCTTTGTGCCCATTAAATCCCATGCTTTTGTTTGAAATTCAAGTTGATTTACGGTCTAATGTATACACAATTTATAAATGCCCTAGAGAGCACATCATATAACTACTTGACGCAGGTCAATAGCTTCATGCTTCAGTCTGCATAAATATTTCAGTAAGATGATCTTAATCAAAGGGTATCTTATTTTGCTCTCTGTGGTACAGTAATATCCTGTAATCACACGTGGTTCATGCATACGGACCTGTGATTATAATGAAAGAAAGACACGTCCTTATGCATAAAGCACTTCATGATTGTTGCACATAATGAAGAGACAGTTCATGTGTTAACTTCCTTTTTATTATTATTTTAATGTCCTCAAATTGTTCTGTTGCTGCCTAACCAGCAACTGGACATAGGTCACTGCATTACATCAAACCAGTGAAGCCTTCAACCATTTCTGAGGGCTGCTTCATCCCTCGGGCCACGCAGTCTTCCCTACGCCTTGCCCATATTGATCTATTGTGAATGTCTGTCACATTTCATTCATTTGCTCACAGATGTCTGTATCTGACCTCTTAGCTCAACAGCCTGCACCAAGACTTGGTTGTTTTATCCTTATAGGAACATAAGAAATGCTCTGCTGGGTCAGAACTGTGGTCCATCCAGTCTAGGACAGTGTTCTTGACAGGGGCAGTAGAAGATGCTATTTAGGGAGAACGTACTGGCCTAGCTTTGAAGCTTGAGACAGATTGAAGCAAAGCAAAGGGTAGCTGAATGAACACACATGAACACCAAAATCAGTATTCAGGGTGAAACTTCTGTGTCTGACTTCAAATAACATACACAAGTGTTGATGCTTTGGGCAAGTTTGCTCAGCATCTAGAACCAGCCCTGCCTGCTTGGGGGAACTCAGACAAAACATTAGTAGAAATCAGTCTCCAAGAGAGTTTCTTGGTTCCTGCAAGTACTTTTTAATTCTTTCATCATGAGTGATATGAATCTGTGTGGAATATTTAGAAGGAGCAAACATTCTCAACAGAAAGGTTAGCTACCGTTCTACAGAAGAATTATACACTTTTCCCTATTTCCAAGTCTTGCTGTGTAAGAGATGTGATGAGATGCTTTGCAAGAAGTCACTGTCTAAGCCAAAATAGCTCAGCCTCCAGAGTTAAAATGCTTTCAGTTATGCATGATGGGCAGAGTTAGGAAAGATGATGGCAAGCTCAGGACTGGAGCCTGGAAAGTTCCCCACACAATACTTAGCGTTACAACATGATTTCAGCCGGTCTGGAGAACTGTAGTGAGGGAACAGAGAAAGGAAATAGTGAAGAGAATTCTTCTCACCCAGCACACATTATGGTCAGCTATATAATGGCCACTGCTGAACGTCTACTGGAGGGATCACGGGATTATTGTAAGCATTGCAATGACTTATTCCCTGCATTTCAAATGAGCATGGCAGAGTGAGACAGGTGGATTGAGAGCCTTAAATCTTGACCATCCCACACTGCTTCAGCAGCAGAGAGAAAACGACAGTGCAAGTGAAACCCATGCTCCCTCAGCAGTGTGCCAGTCACCTCTAACGATGGCTCAGAGCAAGGGGGGATTTCATGAACTACTGCAGAAAAGGGGAGCAAACTTGTACACACTTTCACTGGCAGGCCTTGCAAATCACAGTTGTTGAGATTGTTTGACAAATCCAGTTCTGTATGCTTCCCTTCTCTCCAGCTACCTAAATCCTCATCTCCTTTTGGGTTGCTCACAATCTATGACAGTGCTTTTTTAAAAAAAAAAAAAAAAAAAAAATTATAGTAGCTATGCAGACTGGGTAGCAGCTTTCAGGGATTGCAGAGGTTTCAAGGAGAAATGCATCCTATTTTCAGATACAGCAGTTCAGCTTAACTTCAGCTAAAATGTTTACTTCCGTAACAGTTGTTCATTTGACTTTGCTCCATGTTACAATCCCTAGAAGCAGAGAATAAGTGCTCTTATTAGAATACTAACTATGCAGAGAAAGCTCTAGAAAAAAGAAAATGGAGCCTAGTCTTTCACTCATACAACTTCTCCACTTGTTCTCCACGAGTTTTAAATGCCTAGTTTCTTGTTTAACTCAAGAAAATTAATGGAAAAATCAGAACTGAGATAAATGACGTATATCACTTCAGATTTCAGATATAAGATACTTAACTCTAGAGAACATAGCAACCTGTAACACTTCTTCCTGCAAGTGAGGAACATGAGTGAACTTAATGTCACCTGGGAATCCTCTACATTTAGGAGCATAACAGAGGTCCTGAAGAACATATTATTTTACTGTAAACTCCTGACAATAATTTTGAATTGAATGGTGTGATACAAAAAATTCCATCCTCACTAAAACCATGACTGCTAGATCTGTAATAGGAGCAAATATCAGCCATTGCCTGAGGCTAGTTTACTTGAACCCTTGCAGTAGTGGTTAACTTAACAGATGACATGATCAGATGCGTATTTTCTTAAGGCAAACATAGGGTATGTGAACAACAGCTGTCAAGATAGATAGCAAATAGACTTCTTAGCATTATGGTGTACATTTTCTGCGTAATTCAACCAGAAGAATAAACTGAAAGGAAGCCAAGTAAAAGAGATAATTTTACCAAGCAAAAGTACAAAGAAGCATCCTTCAAAAATCCAGAATATTGTGCGTGAATGAAAATGTTTTAAGAAGGGGTCCTAACTCATAATTGAAATGTATCCTGTATCTCTTTTCTTTAGTCCAAAAAAGTATCTTTGAAGACAACACAGGCTGATCTGGAAAGCTGGCATTCCTCCTGTCTTGCTGAGTTGGTGCTTTCCTACATTCTTTTGTTCTCTTGTGGAAGAATAGAGCTTGTTGCAACTTCCTTTTTTGACTTTTCAGTCTGTTATCCCTACAGTTTTTTCACGTTTCTGCCATCTAGTCTGATTTCGTTCTCTTAGCTAGCACTTTTCTTCTGCCTTAGCAAATGCAGGACCCCCTTGCTCCAGATGACTTTCTCCAGAATTATTCCTCTGGAAACAGAATGGGTGTTACTACTATAACAACAGAGAAGCCAACAAAGCCTGCCTTCCTATAGTTTCAGCATTTTCAGTCCTCAATTTGATCTTAAACTGTCAAAAATCTCATTTATGACTTATGACTTAAGATTCGATCCTCTATTGTCTAATGAAGTGTCAGTCTGACTGAAAACTATTCCCTTAGGGCACTGATAGCATCTCTCCTGTGTGGATGCTTTGGTACGTAAGCAAAACTGACCTCACACGGAGGCTTTTCCTGCAAGTAATACTCAAGAGGGTCACTAGTGTCTTTTTTCATGAACTCCTTTGTTGAAAGTTGCCAGTAAGCTCCAAAGTTATTGTGGGCAACATGAGATGAACAGTGATTAAATAACCCTTGTTTCTGAAAGAAGAACCTGGAAGCAAAAAATAGAAGATGTTTTCAGTAAGTTGCTGTTCCATTTATATTTTTCTCACTCTTGCTCTCATAACACTACTTCTAGGATGTGTTTAGGCTTTATTCCAACACATCAAAGGTCTCTAGTTCTACCAACCTCTTTGGAAAAACCTGCACTATGACCTGGGGCATTACTCATATATCTTATTTGGGAGATGATGTTTTATATAATCAACTCTCTTGTGTCCTGCACCTGCAGAAAATTAATCCATTTCCCATCCTGGAATTTAATATTTATCTATCCCTCTATTTCTTTGCCTGTTGAGCATTTTAGACATATTTTGCAGTAACTTATTGAAAATCAAGAACAACAACAAAAACCCCCGAACAACACCCCCCCACACCTCCCCAACCCAAACAGAAACTACACTGCCAAGAGCTTATGCCTTTTGAGATCATGGTTTTTTGGCTGCTCTAATGAAGTGATTTTAAAAGAGGTAATTTACTGAACATGCTCTTAGCAGCTTAGACATCATGAAAGTATCAACAGAGAAATATGCCCTAAATTTTTGAATAGGTATGTATGGCATGATGTTTTCACTCTATCCAAAAGGATAGATCTCAGAAGGAGAATACACCTTTATGCATTTTTTTATTTTTTCTTTTTTCCCCTCATCCTATTAAAGGAAATGGAAGGCTACTTCTTATGGGTTTAATTAATTAGTTTTTAATTCAAATTCCCCTCCCACTCTCCCTCAAGAAATTCTCCTGCAATTTGCCATCACAGCATTGCAGAAATCTATTTTAGATCTTGGTAGTTGACGCAAAGTTGTCTGGGAACAACAACTACTTTTGAAGAGATTAATCTAAATATACATATCCAAGTAGAAAAAAAAGCAGAAGTAGATACCCTAGATCTTCAAAATTTACGTTCATTTTAAGTAGTTTCTTAAAAAAAAGAGGAGAACCTCAGGTGTTACATCATGTCTTTTCAGAAATACTAATTTTTAAACACCAGAAACCTTTTTTTTCCTGATTTATGTTAATGATCTGATTTTTAGCCTGATAGTGTCTGTTAAAATGAAATCATACAGACTTAGAAATATCTTTTCTGACAGAAAGAGCCTAAGCATATCAGAGCCAACGGGAATGCATGCAGTTTAGGGATTTTGTTGTTGTTATAGATCATAATATTCTCATAATACAAGAGAGATTACTGAAATATGGCATAGTCTTATTTTGTCTGACATTGTAAAGAAAGAAAGACTTAAAGGATTAGTCGTGGTAACTTAGCTGTTCCTTTGCAACGCATTGTGATATAATAGAAAATAATGCAGTGTATATCCTGAACATGAAAGAGAGTCTCTGGTCAGAATCTCGTTAATGCCAGAAATGATTTAAAGCTAGCTAACAGTCCCAGTTTTCTGTCCCAGAAACGACAACACAAGATGTGACACCTCTTATTCTAATGCTACATAAGAGCATATCATGTGTATGATTAAGGTATCATTCAACACAACTAATTCCTCAAGATTCACTTCTTTTCATTGTTGGAAACTTGAGGACAGCACAAGAAAGCAGGATTAGGTTTTAGATGGAAGCTGCTACTTTGCCAGGGAATGGAACTAACTACTTTCTTTTCCAATGTCTGTTGAGAGGGATGGGCTAAGGAGGCAAAGTGAACTGTTTTTCACTCAAGTAAGATGAGCACCTAATTTACACATTCATTGGACACAAAGCTTCACTCACTGTGCCAACAAATCACCATAATGAAGCATTTGCACACCCACACACATTTATACACATGCTGTTGCTCAGCTTGCACCTGCAATGATGGTGAATAGATACGTAATTGCATATATAAGTTGTTGAAAGAACAGCTACTAGGCAAGGTCTATATAGCTATACTAAGTGGCTGCTTTTTTTCTCCACATTGCTGTGGTTGGCAACTTTTTGGAAGCTGTTTTACCACATGAATCCTGCTCTTCCATTATACAACTCTCAAAGACTTTTCCAAGGAGCCTGTATCAGCTCTACAGGTGTTGGTATTGAGTCATAAAATATTGGGTAACTGCTCCATGGGCTCGTGTCTCTTGCAGAGTCAGAGAGCTGTGACTCTCCCAGCTCCTGACTGTGATAAGCTCAGAGCAAAAGCAAGCGCTAGAGAGCCAAATTTCAAGCATGCTCAGATCTTACAGCTAAAGATGATGTCAAAACTTGGTACTAGAAGATTCCCCTGAGAATAACAAATACTACATGCTGAAATTTGCAAAATTTGTCTTGTATGTGTTGCTAATGGCAGTATTTCCTGGTTTACAGCTTCCAAGTCAGACCTTATGGTCACTTGATACCAGAAATCAGTAATCCCATTATCAGAGGGGCCACTAAAATGCTGAAGTCATCTCTTCATTAACCATCCAAATCATGTTCCAAACTTTAAAATCATGACTGTTATTGTGAAGTTTTTAATTATACTTTCTCAAAATCAGCTTTTTATTCCCTCATTTCCCATGTAACATACATCTGTGCACAAAACAAAATCACTGGTAACTCAGACATTTTGTATTCTCCAGAAATAGCACTGAGATTCCTTTGTAGGCATTTTACCATTGTAACGAGCCTGACTGACCCAGTGCTCCTGCTCTCATCTTGTCATTTGGATAGCTTTCAGAAGGTATGACTTCAAAGCAACTGTACCAAAATAGTATGTCTGCAGTGGTTTTAAGTAGCTGCTTTATTTCGTTGTTGTTCTGCTGATAGCACACTCTGCCTTCTGACATGAGAAGGCTTCGTCTATTCCATTGCCATCTAACTCTACTTGAGGTGACAACCTTGTTATTTAGGATTATTTCTCATGAGAGATGGGTTATTTACAGCAATTGTTTTCCAAAGATCTCCAGAGTATCATTTGAATAAGTTGTCGGCAACTTTGGGATCACAGGTATTTGTGTATTTGTTTAGTCTTATCCATTTATCTGCAAATCAGCAAATTCAAAGTGGTTCCAATATCAGATTCCAATAAGTGATATTTGAATGGTAATTATATTATTCTTTTCAGACTTTTGTCTGAAATTTAACAGTTCTAACTACACATTTTTAATGAGCATTTCATGTCTGTCTGTGATACGATTGTCCATCAGTTTGTTCGACTAAGGATAATGGAGACTCACAGTGGCACGTCTAAACCAGTGCATCACTGCAAAACTATTTGCACTATTTAAATGCATGGACACTAAACTGTGATTCTCTCTCAGGTCTTGTGCTATCATATAAACCACATCCATTCAAAATTGGTTTGATATGCATAATGATTGTTTAATTGTAGTATCTCTTAAGAAGGCTAGTTTATATAAGTGAAAATAATAGCGTAGGACAAGTATATGGTTTTCTCTCATAAGCAAGCTATTCTGATTACCCTGTCCTAAGAGCATAATTGCATTCTGTATGGTCTGTCCTCAGCAATGACTCTGGTAATTACAGTCCACATGGGGTCCAGGTCCTGATGGGAAAGGAAGGGGTTTGGGTTTGGGGTTTTTTTTGTTGTTGCCTGAATATGAATTTTAAAAGTATGTAACTAGATGTTTTGGCACTGCAGCTATGGTCAAGCTCTAGGATAAAGGAGGGTAGCCATCAGGTTCTATTAATTTTTCAGTTTTTACCATTGTTGCTGAAAAATAGTATTTGCAGCTCTTATGGGGGGAGGGGAGGTGAGAAAAGGAGAGGTAAGGAGGGGATGGCAGCTGTCACCTATTTACCTTTATATTTACCTATGTATTGGTGTGTTTTCCTCTCAACATGTTAGGTGAAAAGCCCAACCCAAAGGGTAGTTTGGATTTTTCACACTTCCTTTCTTCATGGCTCGTGTCAATATAAATCCATCACACCTGCAGCCACATCCTCAAACTAGCTCTGAGTGAGCTTAGGAGAGGCCAACTAGAGCACCAACTTTGGCCCTAATATCCGTATATAAGAGGTTGCTCAAACTTCAGCTATATTTAGGACTGAATTTCAGCCGATGAAGTACTACTATAAGAGTGGTTTCTCTAAAATAATTAAGAATATGGAGCCAAGGATGAAGCCATTTGGCTGTCATAAGAGGTGAGAACAAAACTTTTAGATTCTAGAGGATTTAGCTGTGGAACAGTCTTGTAGAAGTGCTTGGGCAAATCTAGTCTGATAGTCCTTAAGAAATATTACATAAACATCCTCATTTTCTATGTTTTTTCCACCAAAATTTCCATTTACAGTTGTAACACCCATTCTACTTCCAGAATATCCTTATCCTCCCTTCCCTGAAAAAGACTCTAGAAAATCCAACCCCCAAAGTTTGGCCCCTCAAAAAAGAGCCAGGGAATTACGTCTGTAAGTTATTACTAATGGTTTCATACAGAAAGTGCTCAAATACTCGCATCATAGACAGCATAAAAAAGTATATAAGAGCAGTTACAGAACACTCAAGGTTTGAAGGGGCCAAAATAACTCATGTGACTAAGCCCTGATGGGAGGGACTAGAAGGACAATTTCACTGCTATTGCACGTGAAATTCTTGTTCTGTAAACAACAGAGAACCTCAGTTCTCCTGGGAATGCTACAGTCACTTCAAGAAAAAATATAGTTTGCAATTTGTTAGTTCATGATATGCACTTTGTTTACTACACAATAAGAGATTTCATGAAATGGCTTGGGGACTGAAACAGAATTTTTCAGCTATTCATAATTTTGTAGCTGATTTAACCATTCACCTAGAATTGTGATGCAGAGCAAGTAATTGCACATGTTAATGGCAATTACAATAACTAACAGGCATAATTAAGCGGTTTGCATATGCACTCATGGGATTTTTGTGCATACAAATGATTTGTATATTTCAGCATCTGATTTTACAAATTTTCGTCATTGTATGTAAAAGACCTCTCTTTTATATGTTGTTGCCATGCCTATTTCATTTTGCACAATGTATTATACTAAATGTTCAAAGCATTTAAGCATACAATTACCACTGCTATATATTTCAACCAAATGATTGTAATTGACTGCTTAACCAGATTGGATGAATAATGCTTTTTTTCCTAATCAGACTGATTCTTATTTGTTTGTGTAGTTCTTTGTACATAAAGGACTGTCTTATTTAGTAGAAATACACAAATTTTAGAAAGGTGGTTTTGTAACTGAACTTTGAAAAATCCCTTTATGTGGCTTTGGGGCCTTTCTTGAGAATCTACCTGTGGAAGAACCTACTTACTAAAGAGCTGATAGCACAGAGGCCAGAATTTGCTAGACTGCTTTTCTTCCTTTGGTTTTGTTTCATTACATCAATGTTCCTTTTTTAATTTTCATTTTTTTTAAGACCAAATAAGTCCTGCTATTAACTGATTACCCCATCCCTGCTCTTTAAGTTCTGATTTCAGTTTCTCAACAGTTATTTTATTTAGTCTTATCACAATGGTTTGAAATGTGGCAAATGCACTGATTCTGAATTGCTAAAGATAGGATATTGTGTGTTAGTTAAGACAAGGAGTGCTTATTCCCGACCTCTAGGGTGTGATCATTTCCTCGGAAGCAAATGAGTACTCATTCCCATTTACAATGGGCTAAATTTTAGTCTGAGTGGCACCCAGGTTGTCTGAATGCACCAGAAACACGGGAGCTGTCATTAGGGTTATCCACTTTTACTTACTCTGGGTTTCTCCACACCTAAGACATGCCAGTTCTTTCCCAGAATAAGCCAGGTAGAGTCCCCCAAGAGACCATAGCTGATGGGACTGTTCGGTAGGGATCCAATCCAAACAAGGGTTTCTCTGTATAACTTCACTTTTGGAAAATTTTGCTGAGATTAGCCTTGAGGTATCTGCATAACCCATTTCACCATGAAATGGAAAAAAAAGAAATGGGAATGAATCCCCTGAATTCAGATAAGTATCTTACCTAGGAGGAAAATCCAGAAAGTTTTAGCCATATCAGTTGCATGGCTTGGCAGTTTTATAATGCAGCTAGACTTTTTTTCAGGGAGCAGAATGACTCACTGCAGAAGAGATAGAGCTAATCATGGTTAAAGAGTTCTACTGATGCTTTTTGTGTACAAAGTACAAATCCATTATATTCTGCTTTCATTTTATTAATTAGTCATTCTTTACACAATGCACTATTAATTACGCCTCTCTGAAGAAATTCTTCGTATCCTCCTGTTCCTTTTATTCATAATAAATCTATGAGTCTCTGATGAAATGCCTGAATCGTTAGAACAGGTTTAAAGGATATAACATAGTTTACTTCTTTACAGTGTGACCCATGCTTCATGGAATGAAGCATGTAGTAAACCCCAATAAAAATTGATGTTTATTAAAACACAGATTCTTTTTTTCAGAGCATTTGTAAATAGATAAAATATTTAAATTCTCACAAGCAAGTTACCAAATGGTCATGTTAGTCTGGGAACACACTCAAATGGTTCAATCTATTCTAATTTGGCTAATTTCTCCTAAAAGTTACAGTGGTCTCTCCCATTTAACAAAATTAGGCAACATCTGTACAAAGCAAGG
The DNA here is from genome assembly GCA_013400195.1 of Aramus guarauna. Lineage (NCBI taxonomy): Eukaryota > Metazoa > Chordata > Aves > Gruiformes > Aramidae > Aramus > Aramus guarauna. The sequence continues at coordinate 3,431,436 of VXBL01006671.1, read as the reverse complement.
TTTGAATAACCAAGCATATGTTTTGCACACATGCAAATAAACTTAATTAAAAGTTGCACTCAGTCATAGAGTGAACTGACATAAGGTATTGGACTAGAACTGAGCAATGCCACTTGTGTTTGGCCACTGAGCTCATACAATACACGTTTTGAACACTGCAGAAATAATCAGGCAATTGCAAGTTGATGGTAGTGTCAGGAAAACTGTATACAATCAAAGGGAATATGCAGATCGAAAGTAAGAAGGTGCAAATATATTTCTCATCAGGAATTATTTGCTCACCTATAATGGATATCATTGAATCTAACTAAAACAGTAAAGGCTGTAAAAACAAGTTTGGGTCACTCTATAACTTTAATTAGTACTACTAATCTTCCTAAACTTATTCCCCTCTGAACTAGTCAAAAAAGCCCAGATTTTTGCCTCCTGTGCCCCAGATAACCAGCAATAACTTTCAGATTGCATTTTATTTCACTGATGCTGACTTGAAACACGAACAAATTCTAACCTTCTCAAAAAAAACCCCAGAAATAGCTAAAAATGAGAATTATAGAGAAAGCTCTCCTTCTTTTTATAGTCACAGTTTGAATTTCATGCATGGCAGTAGCTCTAAGGCATTGAAGCTATTAGATAATTTTTAGTTCTACCTATTGTATGAGCTGTTTTAGGAGGGAGAAAAACCTACTCAAATATATTTAAAGATAAAAGCAAAACATGAAACACAGCATTTTGAATGTATGCCAGAATCTGCATCAATGACATTCACGAGCCAACTGCATTCTAAAACAATCACACAGAGCCTGTATTCTCAGCCTGAACCATTACAGCAAAAGCTGCCAGAGTTAATGTATGCAGTTGTTTAATCTCCACTGTAGTACTGAAAGATGGCAATCATATATCCCAACCACAATGCTTCATTTTGTCATTAGTTTACGCTAGTTTTTACCAGTCACAACAGTCTAGTGCAAAGGGTGGCTTTGTACTTAAATGGCGAAAAGTTGTTGCAAGGGGAAACCACTTAGTCACATGCAGTATGACTGGTACCAAACTTACTTGACCACCTGTGATTTCTAATGGGCTAGGTTTTCAGCTGGTGGAAAATGCCTGTCTTGAGCAGAATTGGGATAGTTAACTCAAGCTGAGGAACTGATGTGTTCTCTTTTCTTATCTTTCACTTTCTCCCACATACACCCCCATTATCTTTAAAATGTTTTAACTGCTTCTACTGGGCAGAAGAGAGGCAAGGTAGCTTCTTGTCAGAGTAACTGCCTTATTCTCTGTTTTAATTGAGATGATAGGACTATGTACCCTCACATTTAGGAAAGCAATCTTGAATTGCTGTTGAAGAACCAGCCTGGAAAAGTCATCCAAATAGTTACAATGAAACATAAACTGAATGGGGTGCATAAAAGCCTCTAGTCTATTGCCTTTGCAGAGGGCTATTAATTCTTAGAATGCATTCATGAGTATTGTGTCAACGCCTGAGTTTGCAAGCATTGCAATGCCTGCTGCACTGTCTGTGGACGTCTGGGGTAATAGGACATCCTCCTGCAAATAATGCATGTTTGTATAAGCTCCTGGGCAGTGGGGAATACCCACAGCAAATGACAAAGTTGTCTAGCTGCTTGTCTTCTTCCTATATACTGGAGGCAAATGTTTACCTAACGAAAAGGTAAAGAGACAGCCTGGTTTTTTTCTGAAGTCTCTAACAGTATTTGAATCAGTTGTGCATCTTTTTATATTATAGTTGTGTTTCCATTTATTTCAAAGGGATTTAGGCGTGCTTAGCTCTTTGCAATGTTTTGAACACAGTGTATGAAAGGAATGGAATTCAGGCTTTGGAAACCACTCCTGCACAGTCCTGTGAAACTCAACAGGAGATGGTCTTAGAAATAGCCACAGCATATTAACATTCTACTAGAAGGACTGCTGGTGATCCAATATGCTATTTATTTTTTTTCTTATGCTTTCATAACCTGTATGTCTATGGGTTGTAAGTCTTTGTCCATGTATAGACAAAGGTATTTTTGCTTCAAGAAGCTCTTATAGCATTCTAATTGGCCTTTTCCTCTGATCTGTTACAACCTCTAGGTTGACTTAGTGCACTAATGATGTCTTCCTGAGATGCTTCCTTTACCTAAATTTGCAAAACAAGAAATTGAAATGTACAAGGACTCTAGTGAAGCTCAAAAGAATCCATATCTTAAATTTCATCTTTCATTACTGCTATGCAAGTGAGAATAGAAAAATATTTTTCCTGTCCTTTGCATCACATAGTTTTAGAACAAAGACCTTCGTTCTGTAGATGTAGTAGAAAGATGCTAAACCACATTTCTTGTTAAAAACTACCATTCACTCTATTTTTCTAATACAAGAACATCTGTGTTTTCATGAGCAGAAGTCACATGTTGCTGAAGTAAAAGCTGAAAAAAAAGTTTCCATTGAAGAAAATGATTGAACTTCCATCTACTTCAAAGAATGTCTATATGTACTCCTGGCCATTTTAATGGTTTTCTCTAGTAAATCTGAAGGCTAGAAGATCAGTTGTCATGGGAACTGGCAACAGATGACTCAAGAAAACAAAATTAAATGTTGGCTTGATGTCAACAGCTAATCTAGTGCCCTGCCAACTGAAATCACAGTTAACACGAACCATGCCTAACAAGCTGTGATTTGAACAGAGTTGCAGCCAAAGATAGAGTTTCTCACCCCATGATCAGGAGAACATTTTAAAAATTAAAACTAATGAGGAGACCCAACAAGTTTGGGAACAGTGAAACTTAAAACCCCATTGTTTATAATTGTTGAGTTAGAGCCTTAACAGCTATAAAACAGAGTTTCTTCTTTGACTTCGAAATCATGATATCAAATTAATTACCATTTCAAGATCTATCTTAGCATTTTCAGAATCCATAAGATTGATTTGTGCTGGGACACAGTCCAAAAATTGTTTCAAATTGTGGTTTTAGTGCATCTGTTATCTAGAAAATCCAATTCTTATGCTATAAGCTATTTTGCAAAAGAACATCTTTAAGCATATCATTTTTAGACTTGTAATTTAAATAATACTCTTTTCTGAAGAATCGTATCGAAGTTCTTTTGTTCATCATCAGTAGACTTTTAAGGCCTAAAGGGCTACATTAAGGACTGTAATTCAGAGAATATATCACAAATTATCTTTTATATGCAGTGATGGAAAATACATTCTCTCTAAAACCAAACCACTAATACTTGGCTCCTCCTAGTGACTGTGAAATTAGCCCATATGGAGTGTAATAGAAAATAGAACAGTCTTGAAATAACATAAGAGTGTGTTTAGAGCTTGTTTACATAAACATGGACTATGAAAATCCATGCAGTTTAACTTATGAAAGTACAGTGGTTTTATTAACTATTAAAATCTACATAGACACTCATGTTGAGAATTAAAGCAAGCTCAATTTAATTTAGGCTTGTTCTTTTCCAAAGGAAATGAATCTAAATTGAATTAAGATTACTTTAATTCTAAGAGAGAGTATTCATGCAAATTTAGTGTGGTTTAATTAAACTACTCCAAGCACACACATTAGATTAGATTTTGTTAGCATTGCCATATAAAAAAGTCCTTAGCTTCATGTAAAGGACAACATTTAGGCTGAAATGTCTTTGTGTGCAGTACTGTATCAGTTTGGTTACTTAAGTAAATGTAATTTACTTTTGTCTTTGTTTTGGGATTTCTCATATGCATTATCGCCATGTTCTCTCTAGTGATACTACATATTCCAGGATACTGCACTGGGAACATTTTCTCACCTTACTGCAGTTTTGTTTTTTTGGACTACCTACCAGAATTGTCTACTACCACAACACAATAATCTACACAACCACTTTGAAGTTTTAGAAGTTTTATATTGTCAGTGTAGCTTTGTTGTCTCTGGTGGATTGCCAAAGTCTTGTTCAGAACCTATGACAATTCGTTCTCTAAAAATTAAAGCACTCTTTGGCTTGATACATAATAAATTCACTAGGACCTCATTTGCCTTTTTGCATGTATAAAATATATAGAGGCCTTCTGAGTTAGAATTTCACATGCATCTAGATCAGTTTAATGTAAGGAAGACATTTATCTCATTCTACTCAATGCCTGTTGATGTTTAAAGTCCACACTCAAAGGAAAGGTAAGTCAGCTAAACCTACACAAAAAAAATCTCTAGGTTTGTGAAAGACTACATACATCTGACTAAAGGAAGTGAAAATGTATATCTGTCTCAGTCTGCATATGAAGGGACATACATGGAACCTGTTACCTTTGACATCTTTCTTTGGAAGACAAAGTTTAGGAGTAGACAAGGAGAAGTAGAAAGAGAAATAGACTTTTGTAAGAATGCAATGCCTGGTTAGTGAGTTCATCTGAGACATTGCAGACATGCTGTAGACTGCTTCTGAAAAAGTTAATTTGTGGCTGGCCTATCATGAAGCAAAGAGGGAGTTGTGCTACAATATTATGTCTTCTGAGATTGTGCAATTTATGATCTTTGTTCAAGACTATGCCTGAGGCACAATTTAGCCCATATTTTGTACATAGGCAATTCAAAGAAAAATAGATGCAAGTGCAGTCCATAATTCATCTGGCTTTTCTTCCACCACACATACAGGTAGCTGCATTGTGCATTCCTAAGAGTAAATAATGTTACAGGCTGTATCTCACATCTAACTGATTGCATTATGTTCCACATAAAATATTCTATAAAGACTATAGTTAATGAATAAAATTCAAGCTTTAGATTTTTTTTTTTTGTAAAATCTTCTCTATTGGTATTGCTTATTTCCAACAGTGTTTTATGAGTTCAAGATTGTTCTATATCTTGACATGAGTTTTGATTTTTTAATGAATGAAGGTCCTATGGTTGTGTGTAGTCCTGAGCTGACCGTGGTGCTGAATAGTGGAGGGTCCTCGCTGGTATGCATCAATACAACACTGGTGCTCCCTGTGCTAGAGATAGATGTATGTTTATAAAGATATATATTATGTTGTTATATCTTCCTCTTATTATATGATTCATGTAGAACCAGTCTCAAATTGTTATAGCAATTTTTGAGAGAGGCTGATGAAGAGACACCCAAAACAGCAGTCTATGAATGCATTATTACAGAAAAAAATCAACAATTCATGACATGCCAATTTGGATCTACGTATATGCATAAAAATATTAGCTAGTTTTAGTCCTCCAAGCAATGGAAATATGGTTTCAAGGCTATGGCCTGTGCAACATACAGTATGCTTATATTCAGTTGTTTAATGATTTATCCTATATAGGGAGTACAGAAGTCTATGTTTTCAGAACTGACTGCAAAGAAAATATGTGTGCAAATTGCCTTCTCATTGTTTATTCTCTTGAAAGATCATCTTTATTTCAAATGAAAAGACAAGAGAGATTGTGAAGTAAAGCTCATATAGTGTGAAAAAAATTGGTAGAAAATCTTAAAGGGAATTACAGTTCAGCATTAACTGCTTTTTGACATTGCTCTCTTCACTTTTATGTTGGCTGGTGAAAAAATGGTCATCCATGTTTGAAGTGATATGCTCTGTGGTAATGAATGCTAGAAGTTGCAAGGATCTTATTTTAACAGGTGACAAGAGAAATATGTATTGTGTGTGATATTAGGTAATATCTGTAATGCTTCTCTCAAAAATTTATTTGGAGCTCAAACTAGCAATTTCAATTGCAAATACAAAAATTCATCCCAAGAATTTGAACAATACCAACAATTGGCTATCAACAATTGTTCCACTTCTGCTGGTATTTTTTGTACTGAGCCAAAATGAGCCTGAATTACTATTTCTTGTTTCATGAAAACTACTCTAGCAGTCTACAGTAGTGGATCATTTATAAGCTTCTAAGCTTTTCCAACTTTGGTCAAGTGGAATTTTCTATTGTGCTTCAGTGTTTCTGCCTGAAGGTCAAAGACATACATTTGGGACAGCTATAAAAATATAGATAAATAATTGATGGATGTGGACATGGATTTTATTTGTAAGAGTTACATAAACGGATCATAGCATCATAAGGTGATTCAGGTTGGAAGAGATTGCAGAAGATCATCTAGTCCAATACAAAGGCTCTTTGCAAGGAAGAGTTTATAGTTTCTCAGAGGATGCTATGCTTGGAAAATAAACTGACTTATGAAGTTATATCTTGTGATTGCAGAAACAAGTGTACCACATGATTACATCTCTTTATTCTGTCAAATACCTTAAGATGAGCTCTTATGCCTGTGGAAATCAGTGACAGTGAAATAAAAATTGTAATGTTAGGTCTTTCACTGTTTTTGGAGTAGTACTTATGTATAATCAGTTTAGGGTCAAATTATCCAGCTTTCCTCATAGAGTAATGCTTTGCTGTGTAAATAATCACAACAATGGTCAACAGAAATATCTATGATTTAGTAATGCAAGGGAGTAATACTGGCAGAATCTGCCCTTCACATTAATCGCAACCTGATCCTCACACTCAGAATAGCTGTATATACTATCACAGTAGCTAATAAGCTGTACCAATGACAGCTTTACCAATTGATAATATTTCCCATCCACTGCATTCACTTACAGGATTATAACGAGTACTGATAGAAAGTCCTTGAGTTCTGACATTAGTGCAGTTGGAATGCTGCATTTATCTTTCTTCACCTATGCTGTTAAGCCCAGACTTAATGATTTTAATAATATAGCTCAATATTACACTGAGTGACTTCTGTTTGAAAAACTAACCATGAAATGGAGCTAGCAATGGTATATTGTTGAAATAATAATTTCAAACCTATGTAAAACAGACATGGTAGGACATATTCCCCATTAGCTAAATTATGACTCTAGAGTCTTGACTGTGCTGGGAATAGGCAGCAGCTATCTATTCCTGACCTCTCACATGAGGTAACTAATCTTGTCTCTTACTCTCATAGGGTAAGAAAGACCATAGCTATACAGAATCACATATAAAAGATATAAATACAAACAGAAAATATATTTAAATTCTCAGCCTCTCACCATTTTGCTGTTTCCTCCTTACAGTAATTTCTGGGCTTGGACAGGGTTTTTATACAATTCAGTTGCATAACAACCTTTCAGTGAACCATTAAATTGCTTACACATACAACTAGTTTTTATGACAGATGATAAAAATAAAAAAAAATAAAAAGGCTGCATTGAGAAAACAAAAGGAACTTATTGTCACATTTAAAAACCAAAACTATCCTAATTAAGAGAGATCAAGAGACACAGGGATAGTGGTATATGTGTTTTCTAGCTTTTGAAAATCCTTTTTTTGACTTTTTAAGGATACTTCCAGGAATATATTGGAATATCTGGTCTCTCTTTTTCTACTATAACATTAATTCCAAATCAGAAAAGGTTACAAATGTTAATTATTGAAGTAGTAACAAAGTACTCCAAGCATGTTAAGTGTATTCAAATGAAAAAGGCTTTAAAGTAAGAGGAATTTCTTCAGGTTCATCACAATAGGAGACCAAATGTTTCGTTCCACAGTCTTTCTAAATCTATCTCAAAGTTTCTGATTTTATGAGTAGTTGTTTCCAATTTTTATGAATATGCTTTTTCTATTCCTTCTATTCATTAAATCTGATGGAAGAAAGGCTCAAAACTGAGTCCAAACACAATTTATCAGTATTTAAGAAATACTGAATAAGTTATAGGCCTAATATCACCTAATTTAAAACCTGTTTAAGAGGGATTCCTCAAATGCCAATTTTTTTTCAGTGTGAGTTTCAAAGAGTCTACTGATTCTATTTGAGAAGTTCTAAAATTAGCACTTAGCATTCTGATACACAGACAAATTTTCACATGATCATTTTTTCTTGAAAAACAGGACATGGAAGCAAAACACCTTGGATTTTCAAGAAGTAACCCTGCCAATTTGCCCCCATCCACCTCTTCCTCAATGGGGAAAAAAGCTTTTCAGTATCCATATAGGGTTTTGTATGCCAAGTTTTGCTACATCAATTGCTCAGGTCATTACCTGGTAACTTTGACAATTTAATCTCTTTTTATTGAAAGACTTTTAAACAAACTACACAATAAAATATTGGAAGATGGAATCTTGCCCAGCTTTAATGAAAAGGGTTACCATTTGGTACCAGCAAAGAATATCTTATATTTTAGCTGTAATCCAAAGACGATCTATGATGTCATAAATAAATTAATGTCTTCTAACACAGAAATACACTGACAACTGAAATGTAGAATACTATATCCAATACTATTACCACATGGACACAATTTTACATGATACTTTTAGGATGTTTTGCAAAATTCACACACTTGAAGTATGTTTGCTAAGAAAAGCTTAACAAAAAATTAGTTCTCTAGTACACCACAGTGTATGAAGGGAGTTCAGATTCTTAAAGAGATATTTTAAAAAGCCATGCATTCACTGTAGAGATTTATTTATTAGCTCAGTGTAAGTTGCCAGAGGTGTTTCATATATGGAAGCATAAAAATGAGAGTTCTGAGACTCACGCAAAAAGGCAAGATTAAAGTCTGGGTCTTGTTAAAGAGGAAAAATTCTATTTTATTTATGGCAATTGAAAATCCGAATCTGAAATTAAGCCATTCCAAGCTTTTGGGGAATTTTGCCCATCAGCAAGAGTACAAAACATCAACTTTCTCAATATGTTCATTCGTTTGTTAGCTCAGTCCTGTATGGAAAGTTTCAACTTGACTTGGTTGTGGCAATCCAACGTTGCCTGTGTGGCCATGACACAACTCCTCTATTGGTTAACAACCAGTTCTGTTGGCCTAAAGATTAATGATTCATATTAACTTCTAAACCAGAAAAGATCTGTTTTATTTTTCAGCAAAACATTTAAGAAGCTTTTGCCAGATTTTCAAACTTGTGTGCCTAAATTTCAAGTATTTAGAAGCTTAGCAAACATGGGTTTAAAACTCAAAGAAGCATGTTTGCGCATAAGGCATCTCACTGACAGATGAATCCTATTAACCTTGTTAAGACTATGTACTTCAATTTAAGCATATGTTTGGGAACTTTGCTGGGTCAGAGTCTTTAATTTTTCATAGAGATTCTGCTTAATATTTTTATTTACATGTGAAAGGTAGGCCTTTGTTTGTCATTGCTTTTTCCAGAACATCAGTAAGTAGAAGGGATGAATTCTGTACTCAGAATAGTGAGATAGTCATTGTGTGTTTTTTTTTTTTTTTGTTGTTGTTGGGTTTGTGGTTAGGTTTTTGGTTTTGTTTTTGTTTTTAATTAACTAAGGACTTCAACACAAGCAAGGAAGTACACTTTTCCTTGTTCAACTTTATCTTACACTTTTCCCTACTTTAGCCAGCTCTCCAGTATTCTGGACCTTATTTACCTGTCTAACTTTAGCATTCTTCCATTCAGGAATCATTCAGAAAAGGCTAGTCTTGCCAGCACAAGGTGACTCAACATCCTTCTTTCTCTTATGATACAACAGAGAAAGATCATTAGACTTTTTAGCATATGCCTGAGAGATTATAATAGGAAGAGCTTACTGAATAACAATTAGATTAATGGCCACATACTGATTGATGGGTCAGGATAATGCTCACTAGCAAACTTCTACTAAATACTAAAACTTGTCACTGCATTTAATTCTCTAAGATATTTAATTTCTTGTCAAATTACAGATGTAATTACATAAAAATAATCAAGAAACCCAGATTTACCAAAAAGCAAAGTTCCCAAATACTTCTGAAATGCAAAAATTATACTCAGAAAAAGTAAGGAAGTCTTTAACTAGAACACACATATATATTTTATATATATATATGTATACAAATTTTTTTACTGAAGTTATGCCATTGATATTAATTAAAAGACTCCCAATGATGTTAATAGTCATTGAAACAGTACTTCATTCGACTTGTTCCTTAAAGTATCCCTCAGGGAAGAAGTAACAGACTGTCCATTGAAGTCTTGTTTATGAGAGTCTATGCCTCTGTTTGACATATGTTCATTGAATTAAAATAAATCAATCTTATATTATCCATATGATTAGTGCACTTTTTTCAGAATGAGTGATTTACAATGAATCATTCAGTCACTGACTAAACTATTCTGGAAAACAAATGTTGGTGGTTGTAGAAGATGCATAAAAAGACACAATAAATTGAGAAAAACCTGTTAATATATATTTCACAGGGAAAAAAAAAGACTGATTTAGTTTAAATTCATAAGATTTTTTTAAAAAATTTGTTTAGATTTTCTCCCTGGATTTTGGAAGTTCACTAGCCATTTTAAGAGCAAGAGGTATGCTCAGTGCTCCAAAGTGGAATTGTATGTCAGAACACTATCTGAAGAATTACATGACCTAATATATACAGAAGCAGACAGTGCTTGGTTTATTTATGTAAAATAATACTGCTCAATACTAGGGACAAGATATTGCTGAACGGTCAACAAAGAGCTCAAGCAGCTGCAGAATGAGACTTCAACAAAGATCTGTGAATAGTGGCTATATTTGAAAGTGTACAAGAATTCCTGTACCTATGTTTTTGGCCAGTTCTGTACAGTCACCTTGCAAGCAAAGACCTCAAACAAGAATTGTTTTTCACTTTGATCTTATTTTCTGCATCATCAGCATAGAATACTTGAACAGAACAGTCATTGTGGTTTTAAGCCTGCTTTTGCCTTCATGCAAGAAAGCCAGTGTTTTTAAATTTAGATGGTAATAATATGTTTCCAGTGACAAAATAATGTACAAAACCATTCTGAGATATGGCTCGCTTGAAGCTGAGAGCAATGCAGCTGTTCACTGAGACTCCTCTCTTGTTTCTTTTAAAACTAGAGCATCTGCCTTTCCAAAACACTTCAATGTTAAGTCTCCCTGATGAAGGCATTTAGGATTGCAGGAAGAAAAGACTGTTTTCCTGCATTCTGAGAAGTATGGTTATGGCAGGGTGGGGAAAAATATGAAATTTAAATATTCCAGAAAAAATAGTAAGGGAAAAGCCCAGAACAGGCTTTCACTACTGTAATTTAAGATGGAATCTTTTCAAACAGTGCTGAAGCAGTTTGCTGACAGTGCTATAAGACAAAATTGCTTTGGGAGAAAGGAATCACAGGTTTGATGTGGTAGCTGACCAAAAGTTACAGTGGGCTTAGAGGCACTTTAATGACGAAAACATCTCCAATGTGTTCATTTCTGGTGTTAAACCAAGTCTAGAGGTCTCCTCCAGCATTTCCAATGAAAATCTGTATTGGTTAAACAGTGATTCCAGCTGCTTCTACAGAAGAGAAAAAGAGAAACTTTTGCAACAAGGAGAAGTTGATTTGCAGATTTTCATCTGGTTCTTCATTTAGAAAACTGAGCCCAATTCTGAGCATTACGTGGGTTTTCACAGTTGCATACAGTATACTATTAATGATCCACACGCCTGTCAGTGAAGACATGATTTTCATGGTTAAAATAGGAAATGCATTCATCTGTTTTACATAATATAAACAGACCTGGATAGAGCCCGAAGGGTCCATCCTTGTATTCTTGTGCAACTTGAAAAGAAAAAAGTGAAGGAGTTTCAAGGGAGAACAGTAACAGAGGGTGAAAGGAAATAACCGTTTTCTTCCTCAGATTGAGCTGCTGCATTCTGTGTGCTCCAAGCAACAGCAGCACTCAGAGGTAAGTGCAAGGAATAGAAGAAATGAATAGAAAAATGGATAAATACTTCTTGCTACTGGTGCCTTGTTTTGTTAAACTGATCTGTCATATTTACTTGGAGTTTTAACTGAGGTGAGTGGACATTATGTACTCTAAAGCTTTGGGCATTATTTTAATATTTCTGCAATTCTATATTGAGGGTATGCAGCTAGCATTTAACATTCAGGAATTAGGACTCCTATGGTATTTTGCTTGTGATACAATGTGCAAGAATATGTTATATCTGTGATCATTAGGAATATAGAAAAAAAATTCCATTGGCTATCTTTTAGCTGAAAAAGTAGGATTGTTCTTTCATACTTTGTGCTTCAAAAATCATATATTTCATAACCATGAATATATTCCTCCAAACTAGGATCAGTGATGGTGCTGGCAGATTAATTGCATAACTGCCTATTACATGTGCTTCATTTCAATATTGATATATACACTTTTTCGATAGGGAGAGAGATTTATGTCTACAGTTATGTTGCTGAGAAGCTGATAGGGGGGAAAGGAACAGGGAATTTTTCCCACTGCAAGTGTCACAATGCTTTTTAGTGTAGATGTGTATTGGATATCTGGTCTCTTTCCTCCTGGCACTGATGAGAAAAAGAGTTTCTCTAAAAAATCCAACAATGTAAAAAAATTTATTTCTATGAAACCCTTAAATCTGGTCAGGTAATCTAACAGCTGTCCAGTATGCCTGTGATTGCATTTTGCTGTATAGTTTGAAGATGCAGAATGTTTTTATGCTACCTAGTACTTAAGACATTGATGTATATTAATTTTCAGCCTACAATTGGAAAAAGCAGTTTAAAAGAAATGTATTATTTTATAATATATGAACTTTTTCAATAATGTATAAAACAACATATTGAAGCATTCAGAAGGAGATCCTTTTTTAAAAAAAAATAAATGTGGATGTTCATTATGATTAAAATAAAGTGCCTGGAGAAATTCACATACTTAAAAAAAAAAGTCATCAATTCCCTTCCTCTCTCACTCTTCCTACACATTATTCATCTGGTATGTGAAAAGCTGTTTGGTGGCTTCCTCACAAAAGCAAAGCAAAAAGAAAGCCAAAGATGTTTTAGTTAAATAACAATTATTCTTCAGGATCCTTTTAAAGCACAAAACAAAATGTTCTTCAAATACTGAGAAAACATCACATACGTAGTTTCAGATAATTACATGTTATATACCGGAAAGCCACTATATTAAGAGCACATTATTAAGATTTTAAAGGCAAGCACTAAAAACTTAGGAAATGCCACAATTATGGTTGCCTATGCAACCTCCATTTGGTTCCTTGTGCATATGCATTATGATGCAGCCTTGCAGGATCACACACATTTTTCTCCAGTAATCTATGAAGGCAGAAGTATTAATATATTCAGAAGCATTTTGTAGTGCCTATCACTTCAGTACCTACTCCACAAAAGCCCTAAGTAGTGTGGGGCTGGTGTGTCCACTTTACATAGTTAAGGAGTGTGCAAAGCATCAGAGAGAGATTTAAAATTTTGACTGCCTCACTTCAGACATGTATACTATGATTTTCCAGGACCATTACATAAGGCAGCATTTTATATGCTTAGAGAATAATGTCTACTAAATTCTGTTGTAGATTCTTAACTACCTGAAGATTTGCATGTCAACCATAGTTTCAAGAGGAGCACCCTGTTTAAATTACTTATTCCTTTCCTCCATGAGCAGTCTGGCAGGGGCAGGAGAGAGAACCCAGTTCTCCAAGGCCTTCTCCATCTACCTTTTCCCACAGTTCCCTGACCTATTCACAACTTTTGCAGCAAAGCCATCATACAATTTCTCAGTGAATGACTATAGAATATTGCATTAAGATTATGTAGCCGGAAGCACGCATGTACGAGTTCTAGTAAAGACTTCAGAATAGGAATTAAAACAGCCCCAGACCTTCTGTCACACAGATCAACATCACTGTTTCATCAGCACTATTTCAGCCAGTAGATCTACTGCAGAGAGTAACAGGGTGACTGAACTGAACCAGCAGATAGGAATGAAGAAGAAACATTTACCGGCACCCAATGGGTATTTTCCAGTAGAGAAACAGTAGTCCATAATCTTGGATTCCATTTGTGGCTCTGTGCCACAACTTGTGCTTTCAGTTTAATATTTTTGTTTACCTTTAAACCTCTCCAGCTGAGTTTTGTGTCTATTGAAATTTTGGCTCCAGATCTTTCTCTCTTTTGTATTTCTAATCCTACATTTTGCCATTCCCAGGCACAATTTTTCTTCTCTTAAATCTAAGCCTGGGACAGAGTTTTAGGATATGTGCTTTGAAGGCAAAGCCAATTTAGAAGTTGTTTTGCCTTTAGCTATTAGTTTCCATTCCTGCGCGTAGTTCATCATCCTGCACTCAGCTGCTCAGTCCTCCATTTTTGCCCACTGAATGGTTTCTGAGGCAATGTTGTGAAGTGTAACATTGAAATAACCCAGATCAAGAGCACTCTTTAAAAAAAAAGTTAAATTATACACATTAAAAGGTTAAGGAGACTTTCGCTGGCTCTTGGGGGTCATATCTTCTTTAAGTAAACTTAGATAAAATATATGCATCTCCCATTAAATGAACAATATGGGGTTTGCCACTGGACTTACACTGTCAATACATTGAATCTATAGCATGTAATTCCTAGTAGCACCAATCCTCATACCTGTAATAATCTATAGTGTCTATACTGCAAGCATTAAATGTTATACACAAGAGCATGCTATGAATGTTGAATTATTATTGATATTATGAGTCAATAAATTATACTTGATTAATTTATGGATCTCAAATGTGTGGAAATATTTTGTCCACCACCAAACCCTTGTTTCTTCTGGAAATCCAGCACTATTTTGCAATTACAAAGCAACCCTGAGTGAGCAAAATGTGATTTATGTAGTTTTTGGAGGGTTGAAAAGGAGCTGATTTATAGTAGACCTCATATGAGTAGCATCCCAGTATTTACGTCAGCTAGGTCCTGTCACAGTGACAACTGCCCAATACAGCCTCAGATTTGTGTGACTGGAACACTTTTCCTCACTCTCTTTGTGGTGTTAGAGGTGAACAAATCTTAACTGAGAGTGGGTAAAAGATTTCCAATTTTGCATTATTTTTTTCCTGTTCTGTGGTTTTGACCTAAACACTTAACAGGCTCTTGTGGTTGGAAGAGAGTGGAGTACAAAGCTGTTTGGAGGAAGAAATCTACTAACCTGAGGAAATAGAAATGTTTTTCTTAATGAATGGCCATCATCTGAAATCTGATTAAGCATATAAAATATGAAAATCCCAAAGGCCCATGTGGTGCACTGAATTGGATTGCTGTTTGATTTGTAGCAGTCACTTTACCTTATTATTGCAGTTTGCTTTTTTCTATTTCTAATCTCCAAAAGTGATGTCTATGAGAGGTAACTTTGCAATGGTATGACATTTTCCACTCTTTTTTGCACTTCCGAATAAAGACTCTTCACTAAAGAAGCTGGTAAGGGACCTAATAGTGAAAATGCTTTAACGGAATTAAATGAATGACTGATCTGATTTGGACAACAGTTCCTACTGTGACCTGGGAAAATTTTCTCATTTTTTCCAAGAATTGGAAAAAAAAATCTATTTTAGCCTAAAACTTTTGGAAATTATGAAATTTTTCATGGCACAAGAAATCACATTATTTATTTCTAATATTTTTGAGAGCACTTTCATTTGATTTTTTTTTTTTTTTACCTACTTCTTTTTTACTAGAGAGTCCTGTGGCAGATCCTCTGTTGACATAATCAATAATAGATTAACACATTTCATTAAAGTCATAAAAATTTATATCACCGATTGTGAATCTGCCCTTGAAAAAATATTTTTGAAAGTGCTTAGTTCTCTGTGGTAGGAAAAGGTTTTGTGGTCAGAATACTGGACTAAGGAAAGGATCTGTTCTATATCGAGTTCTTCAAAACTTTGGAAAAATCATTAAAATCTGTGCCTCAGTCTGTCTTGTAAAGTTTGACTAGCCCCCCCCCCCCCCCCGCTTG